>JXCR01046620.1:133428-157110 GCA_002079205.1 Phalaenopsis hybrid cultivar | reverse complement strand
GATATTGAGGGTAATTGTTTTGGATCTAGTCATTAAGTTGAATTATCTTTTGTTCTCTCTTCGGACCTTATTAAAGAGAGCTATATTTACTTATTTCTGTCACCTTTTATTGAAGAGAATGATCTTTATCGCCTTCTCAATCTCTATTAAGGAAAACCTTTTTGCAGACCTCTTCTCAAATTATATTTCAAAGGGTTTGTCATTTTTTTATTCTCACTACATATTAAGGAAATTTCTTGTTGGGCTCTTCCTCACACCATATTGAGGAAAGTCTATTCCTCTGAGTTTTCTTTCAAACTATATTTAGGGAAATTTTCTCTTGACTTCTCCTCGCACTATACTGAAAGTGGTCATGTCTTGATTTCCCTCGCAAGGGAAATCTTCTTTCATTTTATCGTCACATTATATTGAGAAAAATTATCTCTTAGACTCTTCCTTACACATTATAATGAGTAAATCATTTCTGATTTTTCCTTATACCATATTGAGGAAAATCAACTTCTAAATTATTCACATTATATTGCGGAGAGTTCATATCTCTAGTCTTTTCTCATCTTATATTGAGAAAAATCATTTATTGGTTTCTCTTTACACTATATTGAAGAGAATCTTCTATCTTTTGTATCTTGTCACCCTACATTGAGGAGATATTTCATGCATATTTATTATATATGATTAAACTTTAAGTGTCAATCTTATACTTATCTTTTTTTATCCTCCAACCTTAGAGCCTTAGGTAGCTGTAACCCTTGGCATGCACTATCATACACAAAGCTATGAGCTACTTTGAGCTTTTTCATTATGTGGGAGTGGAGTGTATGTTCTTTTTGTCAATTTAGGATTAGATCCACACCCTTTGTTTGCGAGTTTTTCTTGGATGAAGTAACTCATGACTGCTAATAAGGATTCTTTGGTCACTCATTTGACTAAGCAAACTAAGGGCACATTTAAACTGCTAGAATATAACCATGAGATCTTGATCAGCGTCGTCATATTCTGTGATAGGTTATTCCTTCATTTTACATCATTTTAGTGTCTTTGAACCCATCATCNGAGGAGATATTTCATGCATATTTATTATATATGATTAAACTTTAAGTGTCAATCTCATACTTATCTTTTTTTTTTCCTCCAACGTTAGAGCCTTAGGTAGCTGTCACCCTTGGCATGCACTATCAGACACAAAGCTATGAGCTACTTTGAGCTTCTTCATTATGTGGGAGTGGAGTGTATGTTCTGTTTGACAATTTAGGATTAGATCCACACCCTTTGTTTGCGAGTTTTTCTTGGATGAAGTTACTCATGACTGCTAATAAGGAGTCTTTGGTCACTCATTTGACTAAGCAGACTAAGGGCACATTTAAACTGCTAAAATATAACCATGAGATCTTGATCAACGTTGTCATATTCTGTGATAGGTTATTCCTTCATTTGATATCATTTTAGTGTCTTTGAACCCATCATCTTTCGACTCTCGTGTTTCATAAATCTCCATTCTTTATTAAGTCTTGTAAGACCCATTTTGATTTTTATTGAATAAATCCAAATCGTAATCAACTTATTAGCAGAAGCATTGATTCCTTAATNTCCATTCTTTATTAAGTCTTGTAAGACCCATTTTGATTTTTATTGAATCAATCCAAATCGTAATCAACTTATCAGCAGAAGCATTGATTCCTTAATAAAGAGTTTTATTGGGCATTGCCTGAGATGTAATTAATCTTAAGAGCTTACTCCTTTTGGAAACCTCGACCCCCATAATTAAAATAAATCTCATTTGAAGTTATATTCCTTACAGGACAAATCTCTAGGATATATAAAATTCAATATTTTTCATTGATTCTCACTTAGCAATAGAGTTGATTGATTTAAATATAATCGTTAAACTACTATAACGTGTCCTTGGACACCGATACAAGAAAATATCTCTAACTTGACTACTTAAACAAAAACCCACAACATCACATGTTAAGAAACAACCATCACATCAAGTCACACGATGCAAAAAAAAGAAAAAGAAAACAAACAAACAAGAAAACAAAGAGTAGATGTGATCAGCATCTGGAGCAAGTGAGTGCAAAACCCTTTTTTTTTATTTCCTTCTTTTTATGTTAGCTAATCTAGGGTTCCTTACAAAACAACTATTAATAATTTACAATAAAATCATAATCAGATCACATTTTATTCCATCTCCATTGATTCAGAGCTGAATTATTTATAATCTTTGCACATAATTATGTAATAATAAAACACAAACACGCATAATGTGTCACTGAATTTCCAAATATTTAAGCAAAGATGTGAAAATAAATAGGACTAAATNATGGGCAAGAAAATATCTCTAACTTGACTGCTTAAACAAAAACTCACAACATCACATATTAAGAAACAACAAACATCACATCAAATCACACGATGCAAAAAGAAAGAAAAAGAAAACAAACAAACAGAAAAACGAAGGGTAGATGTGATCAGCATCTAGAGCAAGTGAGTGCAAAACCGTTTTTTTTTTCCTTCTTTTTATGTTAGCTGATCTAGGGTTCCTTACAAAACAACTATTAATAATTTACAATAAAATCATAATCAGATCACATTTTATTCCATCTCCATTGATTCAGAGCTGAATTTTTTATAATCTTTGCACATAATTATGTAATAATAAAACACAAACAGGCATAATGTGTCACTGAATTCCCAAACATTTAAGCAAAGATGTGAAAATAAATACAACCAAATTCAGGAAATTAATAATAATAAATAGAACTTTCAATTTAATCTCTTTTTTTTTATGTTTGCAATCAACAAACAAAGTCAAGTCATAATTGTCTTACTAACAATTTAAAATTAAATCATTAAGATAATTTGATCTAAAAATAATAACATCAAAATATACCTGTCATGCAAATAACTGAACATCACAATTATTTTTATAAAATCATCAAACCAAGATCTCAATAAATTTTATTTTGGCATTAACTTATTGATAATAATTGCCTAAAATTATATAAAATATTTTATCGTTAAACGTCACTTTTAATTTACGATATTTGATTGAAATAATTTTCACATCTTTTCATAAATTTTTGGGGATTCATATATATATATATATATTGTGTGTTTTTTAATCTATATTATAAAATTATGTGCAAGGATTATAAGAAATGTAAAATTGAGTCAATGTTGGTGAAATAAGATGTTATTTGGTTCATGATTTTATTGTATATAGTTATCGGTTGTTTTGTAGGGAATTCTAGGATGGCCAACATCAAAAAATAAAGTTTAGGGTCTTACACTCACGTTCTCTTCATATTGATTATTATCATGTTATCCTTTGATTGACATTACTTGGGACTGATGACTAGGTTTTTGTATTCACTCATATTTCTCGCCCATACGTTAGGTACATTTGGAAAATGAAATAGACCCTAGTTTAGAAGTAAATTAGGGGCAGTGATCAAGTATTTGAGCTCATCACACTGGACGCTTTAGTGATGTTTATTATAATTGTACGGCACGTCATGAAGAAATACATTTAAAATCATTAGTGGATCTGTTCGAGATGTTGTTAAGAAATTTTAAGCTTGTTGGAATAGTGTTGGAAGGCTTAGGGTTGGTGTGGAAGGTTAAGGAAAAGTTTGNGGACTAAATGAAAAAGGATTCATGTAGCCGACCCTACGTAGTGGGATTAAGGCTTTGTTGTTGTTGTTGTTGATGTGAAAATAAATACAAACAAATTCAGGAAATTAATAATAATAAATAGAACTTTCAATTTAATCTCCTTTTTTTTTATGTTTGCAATCAACAAGCAAAGTCAAGTCATAATTGTCTGACTAACAATTTAAAATTAAATCATTAAGTTAATTTGATCTAAAAATAATAACATCAAAATATACCTCATGCAAATAACAGAACATCACAATTATTTTTATAAAATCATCAAACCAAAATTTCAATAAATTTTATTTTTGCATTGACTTATTGATAATAATTGCCTAAAATTATTTAAAATAATTTATCGTTAAACTTCACTTTTAATATACAATATTTGATTGAAATAATTTTCACATCTTTTCATAAATTTTTGGGGATTCATATATATATATTGTGTGTTTTTTAATCTATATTATACAATTATGTGCAAGGATTATAAGAAATGTAAAATTGAGTCAATGTTGGTGAAATAAGATGTTATTTGGTTCATGATTTTATTGTATATAGTTATTGGTTGTTTTGTAGGGAATTCTAGGATAGCCAACATCAAAAAATAAAGTTAAGAGTCTTACACTCACGTTCTCTTCATATCGATTATTATCATGTTATCCTTTGATTGGCATTACTTCGGACTTATGACTAGGTTTTTGTATTCACTCGTGTTTCTCACCCATAGAAAACAAAACAAGACCCTAGTTTAGAAGTAAATTAGAAGCAGTGATTGAGTATTTGAGCTCATCACACTGGACGCTTTAGTGATGTTTATTATAATTTCAGAAATACATTGTATGGCACGTCATGAAGAAATACATTTAAAATCATTAGTGGATCTGTTCGAGATGTTGTTAAGAAATTTTAAGGGTTGTTGGAATAGTGTTGGAAGGTTTAGGGTTGGTGTGGAAGGTTAAGGAAAAGTTTCTCTAGTTCAGAGTAAATGGATAAATTTTTGTTTGAATTTTATCGCAATTAATGAACAAGCTTTCATTGATGTAAAATGGTGATGACTTCTTTGTTAGAGCTTAGGGATGTTAGCTAATTAATGGGGGTAATTTTAGGCCTATTGGAGTCGTGGTTATAAAGTTTTTCTTTTGTGGATTGATCACAAAGGGGTTATGGATCAGTTTTTGTGAGTTTAGAAGTGAGTTAAGGTTTTGAGAAGATGGAGACACAGGCCAAGAAACAAAATAAATTGATATTGTCAGTATTCACAAACCTTAGTTGTGATAGATTCACAAATCATTGTAGAAGCTTGTAGCACCGACTCCTTGTATACATAATTTTTTTGTTAAAGGTCAACTATTCATTGAATCATTGGTGGTATAAATTGTTCATGAGGTTTTGTAAAAAATATGGCAAATCCATAAGAAATATACCAAGATTTCTCCTTTAAAATTTATGTATAGCCTGTAATGATGACATCTCGCAATGTTTTCCAATATTTAGAAAATATAATGTCATTCTAATTTGAATTAATTAGATTAAGTATTTTGTTGCTTTTCTTGAATCCTTAATTTGAGTTGATTTGTATGGTTCCAAAATAGATTTTTTTTAATATTCCCTTGAAATACTATGCATGCCTCCCTTTATAATTTAACATGATGATAAACTAAATGAATAAAAATAATAATAATTGTTATATTTTTTTGCCATGGATTTGATGATAGTATAAATTATCCTCTACTTGATTTACTTCACAAAGTTAAAAAAAGTAGTGTAGTGAGTGTAAAATTACTCGCATCTATATAGGCAGAGTATCTATAGATCTTGAGTGCATCTAGTGGTGCAATATCTTTAGTTGGGGGCAGTTTGGAATCGCTTTTAAGTTATTGTGTTTTTTTTTTTTTATATACAAGAAAATATAATTACCCGCCTATCTCTACCAACTCTTCGGTCATTGCTCGAAAAAATATTACGTGAGGACTCCGAACATAGAGCTACGTAGTTCACCACCATTATTTGTAGAAAATGAAGTGTTATTGGAATATTCTCCCGCGTTACTTGATTTGAGACTGTTATTCCAATAATAACATAGTGAAAATTGACATAACACGGGGAATATGTCGAATAACATAGCTCTAAATCAAGTAACGTGGGTGAATATTCTAATAACACCGTAAAGTAATTGAATAACACTACATAATACTCGAATAATACTTCATTTTTTACAAATAACACTGATGGAATATTCCTGTAGCACATCAGGATATTCAAATAATACAACTACTATTGGAATCCGAATGTACCTCTACGTTTAGAGTCCTGACGTAATATGCGCTCCCATTGCCCCGACTTCCACTTGCCAGCATCCTCTCAATTATTTTTACTTTTTTTTTCTTTATTTGGAAATATTTACATTCATACCACTCAATTCTTATGTATTTACATATCTAACTATTAAATTTCATTTTATTCTTTATTTAAAAAAAAACATAAAACAAAAAGTGTTTTCAAATAGCCCTTTAGAAAATTGATAAATTTAGTAATCTTAGAAGTAAACCAAAATCTTCTATAGTAGGTTAGTTTGTCAATTCCAATTCTTGATAAATCATTCATATTGGAAAACATTATATACCAAAAAATTAGTAAATCTGAGGATCATACTTATTATAATGTGTTTGGCAGACTCTTCTACTTGTAGGGAATTTTGTGTAAGAAAACACTATCATTTTTATTATATTCTTAAGATAAGTAAATATTTTTAATAATGTTGCACTACTTATGTCAACTTGTTATAATACATGTGAATATTCAATTATGTAGATTCAAGTTTGTTTGGGGTGGAAATATATGTTTTTTTCCAAAAAATCAGATAGTTGTTTTCTTACAGTTACCACGCTTTGACATATTATGTTAAAAAAGCAACCTCCCACCACAAAAATTTCCAGAAAACAATGAGAAAAGAAGTTCCCCAAATTGAGGCGTGGTGACTATCTCAAATACAAAGTTGGCAAATGTTGTCTCAAACATTCTTAAAGCATTAGGAAAAATTAGAATCATATAATAAATGATGACCCATGTTAATTAAATTAGGAGGGCTTAAGAACAAAGACTCGGTGTTAGAATTCATATTAGGATGCTCAATTGTGCGAGTCACATTTAAAATGGAGATTTACGAGTAATATCTAAGCTAGATTGTATGTCAAATAAGGTTAGTGGTTCTTCGTTGAACCCTTTAATATGCACACAAAATAAGGTAAGGCGGCGATTTGAGATTTTAACATACATGTGTATTTCAAAGAGAATTATGTGAGGCATCATATGGAGAGAATCTCATGAAATGTGTTCTTAAGTTTTGAAATGTCAAGCTATGGGTTAGAAGTCATATCAGATATATTTAACTTAGAAGGCCATGATGAATTATTTATTAAAAAAGGATCTTTTATCAGGCATAACATTAGAAAAATAATTATACTAGTGAGAAGTATGTGTAACCTACTCGAAAGTTTTGAATGCAAATCAAATTTGTGACCCAATAGAAATATTGCATNCAGTTGTTGTGAGTTTAGAAGTGAGTTAAGGTTTTGAGAAGATGGAGACACAGGCCAAGAAACAAAATAAATCGATATTGTCGGTATTCACAAACCTTAATCGTGATAGATTCACAAATCATTGTAGAAGCTTGTAGCACCAACTCCTTGTATACATAATTTTTTGTTAAAGGTCAACTATTCATTGAATCATTGGTGGTATAAATTTTTCATGAGGTTTTGTAAATAATATGGCAAATCCATAAGAAATATACCAAAATTTCTCCTTTAAAATTTATTTATAGCCTGTAATGATGACATCTCGCAATGTTTTCCAATATTTAGAAAATATAATGTCATTCTAATTTGAATTAATTAGATTAAGTATTTTGTTGCTTTTCTTGAATCCTTAATTTGAGTTGATTTGTATGGTTCCAAAATAGATTTTTTTTAATATTCCCTTGAAATACTATGCATGCCTCCCTTTATAATTTAACATGATGATAAACTCAATGAATAAAGATAATAATAATTGTTAGACCTTTTTACCAAGGATTTGATGATAGTATAAACTATCCTCCACTTGATTTACTTCATAAAGTTAAAAAAATTATAGTGTAGTTCTATAGATCTTAAGTGCATCTAGTGGTGCAATATCTTTAGTTGGGGGCAGTTTGGAATCGCTTTTAAGTTATTGTGTTTTTTTTTTATACAAGAAAATATAATTACCCGCCTATCTCTACCAACTCTTCGGTCATTGCTCGAAAAAATATTATGCCAAGACTCCGAACATAGAGCTACATAGTTCATCAGCATTATTTGTAGAAAATGAAGTGTTATTGAAATATTCTCCTGCGTTACTTGATCTGGGGTTGTGTTATTCCAATAATAACATAGTGAAATTTGAAATAACACGGGGAATATGTCGAATAACATAGCTTCAAATAAAGTAAATCGGGTGAATATTCTAATAACACCGCAAAGTAATCGAATAACACTACATAATACTCGAATAATACGTCATTTTTTACAAATAACACTGATGGAATATTCCTGTAACACATCAGGATACTCAAATAATACAACTACTATTAGAATCCGAATGTACCTCTACGTTTAGAGTCCTGACGTAATATGCGCTCCCATTGCCCCGACTTCCACTTGCCAGCATCCTCTTAATTATTTTTATTTTTTTTTTATCTTTATTTGGAAATATTTACATTCATACCACTCAATTCTTATGTATTTACATATCTAACTATTAAATTTCATTTTATTCTTTATTTAAAAAAAGCATAAAAAAAGTGTTTTCCAATAGCCCTTTAGAAAATTGATAAATTTAGTAATCTTAGAAGTAAACCAAAATCTTCTATAGTAGGTTAGTTTGTCAATTCCAATTCTTGATAAATGATTCATATTGGAAAACATTATATACCAAAAAATTAGCAAATCTGAGGATCATACTTATTATAATGTGCTTGGCAGACTCTTCTACTTGTAGGGAATTTTGTGTAAGAAAACACTATCATTTTTATTATATTCTTAAGATAAGTAAGTATTTTTAATAATGTTGCACTACTTATGTCAACTTGTTATAATACGTGTGAATATTCAATTATGTAGATTCAAGTTTGTTTGGGGTGGAAATATATGTTTTTTTTTCCAAAAAATCAGATAGTTGTTTTCTTACAGTTACCACGCTTTGATAGATTATGTTAAAAAAGCAACCTCCCACCATAAAAATTTCCAGAAAACAATGAGAAAAGAAGTTCCCCAAATTGAGGCTTGGTGACTATCTCAAATACAAAGTTGGCAAACGTTGTCTCAAACATTCTTGAAGTACTAGGAAAAATTAGAATCATATAATAAATGATGACCCATGTTAATTAAATTAGGAGGGCTTAAGAACAAAGACTCGGTGTTAGAATTCATATTAGGATGCTCAATTGTGCGAGTCACATTTAAAATGGAGATTTACGAGTAATATCTAAGCTAGATTGTATGTCAAATAAGGTTAGTGGTTCTTCGTTGAACCCTTTAATATGCACACAAAATAAGGCAAGGCGGTGATTTGAGATTTTAACATACATGTGTATTTCAAAGAGAATTATGTGAGGCATCTTATGGAGAGAATCTCATGAAATGTGTTCTTAAGTTTTGAAATGTCAAGCTATGGGTTAGAAGTCATATCAGATATATTTAACTTAGAAGGTCATGATGAATTATTTATAAAAAAAGGATCTTTTATCAGGCATAACATTAGAAAAATAATTATACTAGTGAAAAGTATGTGTAACCTACTCGAAAGTTTTGAATGCAAATCAAATTTGTGACTCAATAGAAATATTGCATATGTTGGTTCAATAACATGGATATAAAGGCCACATAGGACTTCATGCTTATCAAGATAGTTATGGAAGGTTGACGGACCAATGGTGAATATGGTATATGGGGTCAATATCTAGTTATTTCCGATTTTCTAGTGGTGTTCTTTGTTTAGTTAAAATAAAGCAAGGAAATTCATAAATTATTTTTTAATGTCCTTAAAAATATTATTTATAGATCTAACCTAGTGCAAATATCATAAATTTGATAAACACACAAGAAAGAAAACATAAAATATGAGTGGATATAGATAATAGAGCAACAACATGCATGTGAAAACCTTAATTACACCTTTTTTCTAAACTAAATAATAAACATCTAAGAGTATATCATATCATGACACCTAAGTGTGTGCGAGTAGAATGTACAAGGGCAAGCTCATATGAGTGAATGATCTGCTAAGGAAAATTGACATACTAAGTGTAACTTGAATGCAAGATATACTCAATATGCTAGGTGTGAATGGCATGCTAGGCGTAAGTAACTTACTAGGTGCACTCAAGTGGTATGCTAGGTATATATAATAGGCTAGATGTGAAAGAGCATGCTAGGTGCACATGATAGGCTAGATGTAAACAGTTTTATTAGGTGAAGTGTTCATACTAAGTGTGAATGAAAGGATAGATGAGAATAACCACATAAATGATTATGTTAATTGTGACAATATATTAGTTGCAAATAATTACATGAGGTGCATACAATCAAGCTAAGTAGGAATAGTAGTATTGCGTTTGATATGAATGATTTGTTAAATATAATAATCATGCCATAAAATCAATGTGAATCAAACTTTCAATGCACAAAAAAATCATATANTGTGTTCTTAAGTTTTGAAATGTCAAGCTATGGGTTAGAAGTCATATCAGATATATTTAACTTAGAAGGCGGCGATGAATTATTTTTTTTAAAAAAAAAGCAGATCTTTTATCAGGCATAACATTAGAAAAATAATTATACTAGCGAAAAGTATGTGTAACCTACTCGAAAGTTTTGAATGCAAATCAAATTTGTGACTCAATAGAAATATTGCATATGATGGTTCAATAACATGGATATAAAAGCCACATAGGACTTCATGCTTATCAAGATAGTTATGTAAGGTTGATGGACCAATGGTGAATATGGTATATGGGGTCAATATCTAGTTATTCCCGATTTTCTAGTGGTGTTCTTTTTTTAAGTTAAAATAAAGCAAGGAAATTCATAAATTATTTTTTGATGTCCTTAAAAATATTATTTATAGATCTAACCTAGTGCAAATATCATAAATTCGATAAACACACAAGAAAGAAAACATAAAATATGAGTGGATATAGATAATAGAGCAACATGCATGCATGTGAAAACCTTAATTACACATTTTTTCTAAACTAAATAATAAATATTTAAGAGTATATCATATCATGACACCTAAGTGTGTGCGAGTAGAATGTACAAGGGCAAGCTCATATGACTGATTGGGTCACTAGAATTGGCCCCATCATAAGAAACTAAATGAGCTAAGACCCATAACTTTGACATATTAACTTTAAGATATATTTTAAAATAAATTTAAGTATATAGATAATTATATAAGAAGAAAATAACTTTTTTTAATAGGTTTAAATGTATTTATGGCCTAACTAAGGTAATTTAATTTAAAAATGAACTTTTCAAATATAATTACAAATATGAACATTGTAAGAAAATAGGTTTTGCATTAAATGTTGACCACACAATGATTTAGGTAGCAAGGTGATGCATCGTAGGTAATTTTTATCCTTAGAATAATTATATGAGTAGGATTGTAATATAATAATTTACAATCCTCAATGAGATATGCTCATGAACAATACTCATTAATTATCATAATCGAAGTGTAATCATCTTCTAAAATAACTTTTTCAATGAGGAGTTGGGTTCTCTAAAGCTACACATGGATGACATGCAAGGTGCAAATGGTACTATAAATGTAAACATGGATGGCATGTCAAGTATAAGTGCTCATGCTAGGTGTAAATAATAAGCTATATGGAAGTATTTATGTTAGGAAAATATACTCATGTTAGGTGGAAATACTCATGTTAGGTGTGAGTAGTAAGTTAGATGTGAATGATCTGCTAAGGATAATTAACATACTAGGTGTAACTTGAATGCAAGATATACTCAATATGCTAGGTGTGAATGGCATGCTAGGTGTAAGTAACTTACTAGGTGCACTCAAGTGGTTTGTTAGGTATATATAATAGGCTAGGAGTGAAAGAGCATGCTAGGTGCACATGATAGGCTAGATGTAAACAATTTTAGTAGGTGAAGTGTTCATACTAAGTGCGAATGAAAGGATAGATGAGAATAACCACATAATGAAATGATTATGTTAATTGTGAACAATATATTAGTTGCAAATAATTACATGAGGTGCATGCAATCAAGCTAAGTAGGAATAGGAGTATTGCGTTTGATATGAATGATTTGCTAAATATAATAATCATGCCATAAAATCAATGTGAATTAAACTTTCAATGCACAAAAAAACATATGATATTATCTCAGATGTATGATCAATGCATATAAATTACTTATGATACAAGTAACCTTAAGTTTGAAGTCACATCTCCCATGCTCAAAATTCCATAAAATTGAGTTTGCATATGTCTCTAACATGTGAACATGTTTGAGCATATAATCTAAACGATGCATTTGGAGATTAGATTTCAAAACACATAAGATTTCATAATAACAATAATGCATATTTAAAACTATACCTTCAATGCACCAAGTTCCATAAAATGGAGTGTGTGTATATATATATATATATATATATCTTTGAACATGTAATCAAGTTAGAGTATATGAATAAAAAAGAGGCATTTGACTGTTGACTTTTCAACATGTAGAATCCTATGATAAGAAATATATAAAGATGAGCACATTTGATAATTAAATCATCATCTTGTAATGTATACAGATAATAAATAACCTATTTCGTGGCATGTAATTAGATGATGATGATTACCTTACTGATAATTATGTAACAATGAATTACAGATAATACAAGATTAACCCACAAACATCTATCATTAAATGAAGCTAATCAATGCAAGCAGTGCATTGCACATCATGTAGACTAACATGTATTGGTAAATGGATGCGAAAATTTACAAGTAACATAAGATTAAAATGCAACTTGAGTGAATGTAATGTCCTGGCTCATAAACTTAGCATTTGACCATACAAAATACACATGACCAATAACACACAATAAACCCTAACTTACTCCATGGCAAAGTTTCACATAAGTAAATATTGCATCTCCTCTAATGCAATAGTTACAAACCTAACATAAACTCACTTTTGTTACTTCAAGATTATGGAGGTTTCTCTGAAGAGAGATCTCATGAACAAAAAAAAAATAATGGGTGCAAAGGAGAACTGTGATATTCATGGGAAAAATAAGATCAGCTTCTTATCCTAAGAGCTTTCTCTAACATCAAACTAGCCTAGAACTATAACATTAGTTTAAGGACTCTAGAAATGAAGAAAAAGCGTAGGGATGAGATTATAAAGAGGCAATAAAAAATAATTTAAGGAGAGCAATATCATTAAAAAATAATAATAATAGCATGAACTACATCAGATTTGATAATTTTCCAATATTTTCCAAAAAAATAAAAAATAAAAGAACAACCATCAGGACCAACAGTGGCATCAACATTCATGTCCATTAAAAGATCTTTAATTTTATTTTTAGTAGGAGTAGACCAAATGGACTGATTTTCTTCACGGTTGATAATAGATGGGAAAATATAGTTACCAAAAGGTAGGAAGGGTTCTTAACTTTATAAAGAATTTTAGAGAAATATTCAATAATAGAACCAACAATCCCTTGATCATTCTCAATCCATTGATCATTAGAAGACTTGATTTTATGAATATAATTAATAAATTTTTTTATTAGTCAAAGAATAAAAATATGTAGTAATTTTATTATGTTCCTTAAGAAATTTACAAGAAATCTTTATTTCTAGAAGANAAGTTTGAAGTCACATCTCCCATGCTCAAAATTCCATAAAATTGAGTTTGCATATGTCTCTAACATGTGAACTTGTTTGAGCATATAATCTAAACATACATTTGGAGATTAGATTTCAAAACACGTAAGATTTCATAATAACAATAATGCATATTTAAAACTATACCTTCAATGCACTAAGTTCCATAAAATGGAGCGTGTGTGTGTGTGTGTATATATATATATATATATAGATCTCCGAACATGTAATCAAGCTAGAGTATATGAATAAAAAAGAGGCATTTGACTGTTGAGTTTTCAACATGTAGAATCCTATGATAAGAAATATATAAAGATGAACACATTTGATAATTAAATCATCATCATGTAATGTATACACATAATAAATAACCTATTTCATGGCATGTAATTAGATGATGATGATGATGATTACCTTACTCATAATTATGTAACAATGAATTATAGATAATACAAGATTAACCCACAAACATCTATCATTAAATGAAGCTAATAAATGTAAGCAGTGCATTGCACATCATGTAGAATAACATGTATTGGTAAATGGATGTGAAAATTTACAAGTAACATAATACAACTTGAGTGAATGTAATGTCCTGGCTCATAAACTTAGCATTTGACCATACAAAATACACATGACCAATAACACACAATAAACTCTAACTTACTCAATGGCAAAGTTTCACATAAACCTAGCCGATCTCATGCGGGTTGAGTTTCAAGGTAATGGGACATAAGTAAATATTGTATCTCCTCTAATGCAATAGTTACCAACCTAACATAAACTCACTTTTCTTACTTCAAGATTATGGAGGTTTCTCTGAAGAGAGATCTCATGAACAAAGAAAATAATGGGTGCAAAGGAGAACTAGGATATTCATGGGAAAAATAAGATCAGCTTCTTATCCTAAGAGCTTTCTCTAACATCAACCTAGCCTAGAACTATAATATTAGTTTAAGGACTCTAGAAATGAAGAAAAAATGTAGGGATGAGATTAAAAGAGGCAATAAAAAATAATTTAAGGAGAGCAATATCATTAAAAAAATAATAATAGCATGAACTACATCAGATTTGATAATTTTCCAATATTTTTCAAAAATAAATAAAAATAAAAGAACAACCATCAGGACCAACGGTGGCATCAACATTCATGTCCATTAAAAGATCTTTAATTTTATTTTTAGTAGGAGTAGACCAAATGGACTGGTTTTCTTCACGGGTGATAATAGAGGGGAAAATATAGTTATCAAAAGGTAGGAACGACTCTTAACTTTATAAAGAATATTAGAGAAATATTCAATAACAGAATCAACAACCCCTTGATCATTCTCAATCCATTGATCATTAGAAGACTTGATTTTATGAATATAATTAATAAATTTTTTTATTAACCAAAGAATAAAAATATGTAGTAATTTTATTATGTTCCTTAAAAAATTTACAAGCAATCTTTATTTCTAGAAGTCTTGTTTCATTTCTTAAAATTTAAAGAGATTAGTTTTGGCTTTAAGAAGATCTCTTTCACTAAAATTAAAATTATTATAAGCTATAGATTGCTCAGTTTTAATAATTTTATGTTTAGCAACAAGTATGTTAAAAAATATATTTCTTAATAGTTTATTCCACAAAGATAAAACCTATTTTCATATTTTGAAANTCATTTCTTAAAATTTAAAGAGATTAGTTTTGGCTTTAAGAAGATCTCTTTCACTAAAATTAAAATTATTATGAGCTATAGATTGCTCAGTTTTAATAACTTGATGTTTAGCAACAAGTATGTTAAAAAATATATTTCTTAATAGTTTATTCCACAAAGTTAAAACCTATTTCATATTTTGAATTAAACCTCACAATTTTGTTAAACCAAATACATTATTATCAGGGGCTAAAAGAGCCTTCCAATTAGAAGCCGTACTAAAGAAAATAAACTCTTTTGATTAATCATATATTTTGGAATCTACAACCTTGACTGGGGACATTAAAATTCTCCTTAATAGTGAAAATTAAAAGAGTGTATCTTGCCGGAGTTCTACTCAAATTTTTAATAGAAGCAAGGGAAAATTGGTAACCTAATTATCATTAAAAAGGATTCATGTATTTGCCATAATATATTATCACATCAAGTAAATGTAATGAAAGTCATCCATAGCTTTGGTGTCAGAAGNTTGGTAACCTAATTATCATTAAAAAGGATTCATGTATTTGCCATAATATATTATCACATCAAGTAAATGTAAGGCCAACACAACAAATATATAGAAGGTTACAATCCATGATGATTTAATGAAAGTTATCCATAGCTTTGGTGTCAGAAGAAACACCTCCTAAATGTTCATTAGAAGAAGTAAGTACATTAAAATCACCATGCACGCACTATGAGGAAGTAATAGTACCAAAAATTAATCTAACTTGATTCAAAGGTACCTTATAATTTATTTAGAATAAGTAGCATAAACACAAGTACAAAAACTAGAGGATTGTTGGAATGAAATAGAAGTATGTAAAAATTGATTATAATCAATAATAACATTAACTTTAAGCCAACTCTTCCAATAAATTCACAACTTGTTGGAAGGTTGGCTGGTCAGATATGAAAACCTAGGTATTTATAGATTATGTTAAGTTTATCCACTTGCACCATGGGTTCAACAAGCAAAAGAAAAAATATTATAAATCCTACAAAAGTTTTAAACCCTAATTCTATCTCACATCTAGAATAAAATGTGACACATGGAAAATAAGAAGAAAATGAGTCACCGTTGGCTTTAAAAGCCCTAGAATTGGAAGCCAAACCAACCTCACCTCCTTTGCATTATTTTCTAGTGACCATTATGAAATCACTAGTGCCTCTTCTAAATCAAACATAAAATTAGTAAGAGAAGCAATTTGAAAGATAGANGAGAGAGAGAGAGAGAGAGAGAGAGAGAGAGAGAGAGAGAGAGAGTATATGAATAAAAAAGAGGCATTTGACTGTTGAGTTTTCAACATGTAGAATCTTATGATAAGAAATATATAAAGATGAACATATTTGATAATTAAATCATCATCTTGTAATGTATACACATAATAAATAACCTATTTCATGGCATGTAATTAGATGATGATGATAATTACCTTACTCATAATTATGTAACAATGAATTAAAGATAATACAAGATTAACCCACAAACATCTATCATTAAATGAAGCTAATAAATGCAAGCAGTGCATTGCACATCATGTAGAATAACATGTATTGGTAAATGGATGTGAAAATTTACAAGTAACATAAGATTAAAATACAACTTGAGTGAATGTAATGTCCTGGCTCAAAACCTTAGCATTTGACCATACAAAATACACATGACCAATAACACACAATAAACCCTAACTTACTCAATGGCAAAGTCTCACATAAACCTAGCCAATCTCATGCGGTTTGAGTTTCAAGGTAATGAGACATAAGTAAAAATTGTATCTCCTCTAATGCAATAGTTACCAACCTAACATAAACTCACTTTTGTTACTTCAAGATTATGGAGGTTTCTCTGAACAGAGATCTCATGAACAAAGGAAATAATGGGTGCAAGGGAGAACTAGGATATTCATGGGAAAAATAAGATTAGCTTCCTATCCTAAGAGCTTTCTCTAACATCAACCTAGCCTAGAACTATAACATTAGTTTAAGGACTCTAGAAATGAAGAAAAAATGTAGGATGAGATTAAAAGAGGCAATAAAAAATAATTTAAGGAGAGCAAATATCATTAAAAATATAATAATAGCATGAACTACATCAGATTTGATATTTTTCCAATATTTTTTTTTAAAAAATAAAAATAAAAGAACAACCATCAGGACCAACAGTGGCATCAACATTCATGTCCATTAAAATATCTTTAATTTTATTTTTAGTAGGAGTAGACCAAATGGACTGGTTTTCTTCGCGGGTGATAATAGAGGGGAAAATATAGTTATCAAAATGTCGGAAGGGTTCTTAACTTTATAAAGAATAATAGAGAAATATTCAATAACAGAATCAACAATCCCTTGATCATTCTCAATCCATTGATTATTAGAAGACTTGATTTTATGAATATAATTAATAAATTTTTTTATTAACCAAAGAATAAAAACATGTAGTAATTTTATTATGTTCCTTAAAAAAGTTACAAGCAATCTTTATTTCTAGAAGACTTGTTTCATTTCTTAAAATTTAAAAAGATTAATCTTGGCTTTAAGAAGATCTCTTTCACTAAAATTAAAATTATTATAAGCTATAGATTGCTCAGTTTTAATAACTTTATGTTTAGCAACAAGTATGTTAAAAAATATATTTCTTAATAGTTTATTCCACAAAGTTAAAACCTATTTTCATATTTTGAATTAAACCTCACAATTTTGTTAAACCAAATACATTATTATCAGGGACTAAAAGAGCCTTCCAATTAGAAGCCATAGTAAAGAAAAAATCCCTTTCGATTAACCATATATTTTGGAATCTACAACCTTGACTTGGGACATTAAAATTTATTTAGAGATATCATGGTCAAATTAGAAGGAAGAGAATGCACCAAGCATAAAATACTAGAAGTAGTTAAGAAGTTACTAAAGGATTAATAGCATTTCTCCATCACTATCATTTAAAGAGGAAGATAAAGCGATTGCAAAACCAGTGTTACATTTGCAAGCATCCTCATCATTTATAATAGCATTAGAAGGAAGATTTCAAAAAGCAAATCTAAGTGTTTGTCAACTTGAGCATGCTGAGTTCTCATATCCCATCTAAATAGCACAAGACAACTTCTTTAAAACATCCAATTCAATCAAAACCCAAGCTGCAGAAGGACGTGAGTAGTTAGCCGTAGCCCGGCCATTTTGGAGGGGACAGCCAAGAAGAGAAGACGCCGAATAAAAAACATGGTGTTTTATGACATGAAGTCTAAAGTTTAGGGAAAGAAACTCACGTAGGAACTATAGAGGACTCTTCTTTAATATCAAAAAAAGGAGCCAATTTTAATAAACGCATTTGACAGAAAAAAATATAGTAAAAACGATGGGAAAAACTATATTATTCTCCAACTTGATGAAAATGTATGTTATCCAATAAACCAACAATAAAGGCGCCGGAAAGGAGAATCTCGCAGAGAGAAAAGGAGGGAGGAGCTCTTTTAGTGGAGGAGAAAATCATTTCAGCACAAAGAGAAAACCTTCGAGCCAAAACAGGGAGAAGACTATGTTGAGGAAGGTTGAGACCCGGTCCACTTCCTATTACGGCATATTCTTTGATAAATTGATTCTAATTTATCTGCTCTTAATTCTTTTTCTTATGTATTTTATTCCCTGCCATAGCTTGATGACTCCCAATTTTTTTTTAAAGCAATTGTCTTCTATTAACAGGAAGAATTAAGAAAAACTTAATTAATTAAGTTTTGCCAGAATTAATTTACCGTTCCTCCTGTTATAGAGAAAAAGGCAATGATTTTGATAGCTTGCCTTAATGGGTTTTATATGGGTCATTAAAACATGATTCTATGGAATCTCGAAATTAAGGATTACCAAAACAAGCTGGATACTGTGAAGCTTTAAAGGGGACTCCGATTACAGGGATGGGTATTACTCTCCAAACAGTTTAAAGTTATCTTTTCTTCTTCTTGGTGTGACTCTCGGTTTAGAGAGAGAGAGAAGGTGAGAGAGAGAGATATAGAATTCTTTCTTGTAAGTCGACGTGGTCGACGGTGTAATCCTGAAAGCTAATAAAATCCTCTACAGCTCCGTGGATGTAGGCAAGTTGCCGAACCACGTAAATCTGTGTGTTTCGCTGTGTTTTTCTGTTTTGCGAATTTTTCTCGATCTAATTTTTTTCGCTTTATTGCCGTCGTTTTTCACAACAGACTAGTCTGTACTTTTCAAGCATGCCTCAGATTTTTTACTCTAAAAGGTGTTCGTCTTCTGCCTTTATCAAGTCATAGCTCTAGCATTCTCAAAATATGGCATGGTGTTAGACCAAATAAAACTTACGAAAAAGCTATTCCATTCTCAAAATGCAAAAGACCATGTCATATAGCAAGAAAAACTGGAATTCACATAAAAATTTGAATTCTTTCCCATAAAACATGATTCGTATAACTGCTGAAAAACTCCCACCATTATAACATATCAACAAAGCCATGATTCTTAGCTTTCCTTCAATAGTCGTACCTCTGTTACTACTACAACAAAAGAAAAGCTTCAAGAACAGAAAAGGAAAGCTATCCAAAAGCATCTACAAGCAACAGACAGGTCCTTCGAGAAGACTCCGCCTAGTTTTGCTTCACAAGCATTTGATCCTCAATACCTAGAAAATTCAATGTCTCATATATATCTTCTGATCATTAATGCGAGTAATCCGCAGCAAGAAAAAGGGAAAATCCTCCCTTCTCTTCTATGCAACTCCAACCTGGTCTACCCTTCAACTCTATGTCATCCATGGACTTCCAGATTCTTTCAGCTTTAGCCCATTGGTTTCCACCAGCTTGGATGCTACTCAAAATAATATTGTAGCCCACATTATCTGGTTCCAATTGCAACAGTCTTTGAGCAGCATAGTCTCCAACATCAACATTTTGGTGTACTCTACATGAGGCAAGAAGAGCTCCCCAAATTCTCCCATCAGGTTTCACATCCATGGAATTAATCAAATTTAAGGCTTCAACAAGCTTTCCAGCCCGAGCAAAAAGGTCTACCATGCAGGTGTAATGGTTTAACTCAGCTTTTATGCCAAACCTTTCACTCATAGAATGGAACACCTGACAACCTTCATTCACAAGACCAGAGTGACTGCATGATGACAACAAACTTAGGAATGTTATGCTGTTTGGGCTGACTCCTGCCTCCTCCATCTGGCGAAATAGCTTCATAGCTTCTATTCCCATTCCATGGATGGCATAGCTTTCAATCATCGAGCTCCAAACCACGATATCTCTGTCTACCATGTTATCGAAACATCTCCGCGCAAGAATGATATTACCACATTTAGCATACATGTTAAGAATGGATGTTTCAAGCCTTTCCGCTTCTAATTCAGAACTTAACTGACGCCTTAAGAAGTAACCATGAATTACTTTTCCCAGCAGCAGGGCACCCAAGTGAGTATATGAAGTAACCAAGCACCTCAGAGCATCAGCGTTTGGCTCTAAACCTAAATTTTGCATTCTTTGAAATAAACTAATAGCCTGTCTAAACTGCCCACTTTGTACAAATGCCCACATCATAACAATCCAAGGGGTGCTGCAAGTTTGGGTGCCAAATTCTTGAAGCAATGAGAAGGAAGAAGCTAAATCTGCACACTGGGCATAGAAGTTCATAAAAGAAGCTTGAAGAACCATGTCAATCTGTCCATGTTTTACGGCATAACAATGAATCTGCTGGCCCATCCGAAGTTCTCTGCACTTGCCCAAAGATGAGATGATGATGGTCAGTGTCTCAAGACTAGGATACAATTCAGTTATCATTCTCTGAAAGCAATCAACCACTCTGGACAAATCACCAGCTGAGAAATATGCCAACATCAGAATATTCCATGAAACAAAACCCCTTTCCTCCATACACTCAAAGAGCTTCTCTGCCTCCTTAATATAAGACAACTTGCTATATGTTGTCAAAATAGAATTTTGGACCAACTCATGGCTCCCAAACCCCCTCTTTATTGCAAATCCATGCATTTGCCTCCCTCCATCGCCACTTTTTTCAAGTTCAAATGCTCTGAGGATCACCCCCAATGTCACAGAGCTGGGCTCAATGCCAGAGATTCTCATCTCATGGAACAGTCTAGTGGATTCTAAGATGTTTCTGTTCTGAATATAACCAGAGATCAGGGTGGTCCAGGAGACCGCATCTCTGTGACGCATTTCTTCAAACAGCTTACGAGCATAGACGGTATTATCACATCTAACATACATAGCGATCACAGAATTACAGAAATAGGCATTGACGCAGAAACCCAGCCGGATACCAAGAGAGTGGATCGTCTTGCCGAGGCCAGCACGAGCACNACAGGTTACGAGCATAGACGGTATTATCACATCTAACATACATAGCGATCACAGAATTACAGAAATAGGCATCGACGCAGAAACCCAGCCGGATACCAAGAGAGTGGATCGTCTTGCCGAGGCCAGCACGAGCAGGGAGGCCGGTAACTGCTCGGAGGACCAGAGGGAGAGTATACTGATCGGGGCGGGCGCTGCCTGCCAGCATTGAAGAGAAGAGGGAGAGAGCGGATTCAAAGAGACCTGCATCGACTCTGAATCGTAAGATTGAATTCCAGTGGAAGCCANAGCGGATTCAAAGAGACCTGCATCGACTCTGAATCGTAAGATTGAATTCCAGTGGAAGCCATTGGTGAAGCTTTGGGGTGTCGAAATTGTTGAAGATTTGTGGGAAGAGCAGATGATTGGGCTGTTACTTGATGGGCGTGGAGTAAAGGGAGAGGTGAAGTGGGTGAAGGAAAAAGAGGAAGAAAGGGGATGAGTGCTGTTAGAGCTTTTGCGGAGGGGAAGCCATGGAGAGTGGATTAACCCTAAAATTAGAGACAAAAAAAGTTTGATATTATACAGTAACAATACAAGAAATTATTCCATGCGATACGGATACGTATGTAGAGATGTATGTGGTGTCCGATTTGCACTGTCGATTATCGCAATCAAAATTTTTTTTAGACAAAATTTTTTTTTGAAAGTGGGGCCCACTGAAATATATCTTTGCGGTGATCAACGGTGGAGATCAGACACAGCATGATCTCTGCATTTGGTATCTGTATGAAATAATTTTTCTAGCAACACAATGGTATTTTAAATTTATGCATAAGGTGTATTTTAGTTTTTGAAAAGTAATATAGTGGTAGTTTTTATTTCATGTTAAAAATTTGATTGATAAGCATGTAAATATCAAAAACTTAGGTGTTGGATATGTAAATATATAAGAATTGTGTGGTGTAAATGTAAATGCGACCAAAGAAACTGATTAAAGGAGCATTACTATTGACCGACTAGCGCCTCCAGGGTACTAAAATATTATATCGACATAGCCTAATAATAATGATAACCGCCTAAGATTGGACTACCAATTTTCTTATGAATTAATTTTATTTTGGGGTNAAGCCATTGGTGAAGCTCTGTGGTGTCGAAATTGTTGAAGATTTGTGGGAAGAGCAGATGATTGGGCTGTTAATCGATGGGCGTGGAGTAAAGGGAGAGGTGAAGTGGGTGAAGGAAATAGAGGAAGAAAGGGGGAGGGGAAGCCATGGAGAGTGGATTAACCCTAAAATACTTATGTATGTACAGAAAAAAAAGTTTGATATTATACAGTAACAACACCAGAAATTATTCCATGCGATACGGACACTGTATGTAGAGATGTATACGGTGTCTGATATGTACTGTCAATTATCGCAATCAATTTTTTTTTTTAAACAAAAAAATGTTTTTTAAAATTGAGACCCACTGAAATATATTTTTACGGTGATCGACGATGGAGATCATACATAATATGTATCTCTGCATGTGGTGTCCATATGAAATAATTTTTATAACAACACAATGATATTTTAAATTTATGCATAAGGTGTATTTTAGTTTTCTGAAAAGTAATATAGTGGTAGTTTTTATTTGATGTTAAAAATTTGATTGATAAGCATGTAAATATCAAAACTTTAGGTGTTGGATATGTAAATATATAAGAATTGTGTGGTGTATATGTAAATGCCACAAAAAAAACTGATTAAAGGAGCGTTACTATTGACCGACTAGCACCTCCAGGGTACTAAAAATATTATATCTACATCACCTAATACTAATGATAACGGCCTAAGATTAGACTACCAATTTTCTTATGAATTTTAATTTTATATTGGGGTTTTTTTACNTGTAAATATCAAAACTTTAGGTGTTGGATATGTAAATATATAAGAATTGTGTGGTGTATATGTAAATGCCACCAAAAAAACTGATTAAAGGAGCATTACTATTGACCGACTAGAACCTCCTGGGTACTAAAAATATTATATCTACATCACCTAATACTAATGATAACGGCCTAAGATTAGACTACCAATTTTCTTATGAATTTTAAT
>JXCR01046620.1:60211-98360 GCA_002079205.1 Phalaenopsis hybrid cultivar | reverse complement strand
TATAATCTAAGATGCAACCAACCCGTAGGCCTAATATGTATCAATCATTGATAAGTGTCATATTGTCCATTTCACCATAAGAATTCATAGTCCCATATAAGTCAAAGTAATTGTAAAAAAGTTATTGTCATGAAATATTATTGCAGATAATCCAAAAAATTCAACCATTTTGCAAGCTTGCTACAATCACAAAAAAATAAAATCTTTGATATGATGCAAATAAAGTAGGAAACACAAGTAACTGTAGACCTAATCAAAGAGATGCCAAAGGACAAGATTGATCCCGAATATTTGATATAGATAGATGTAAAATGCAATATATGTGATTAATTTTCTTAATAGATATTCTTAATTTGCAACGACGCCAAAAACTTGGTGTCAAACAAAAGCTAGGTAAATCTTTCACTATGAAGCAAATAAGAATGCAGTTATAATTTTAAATATGAAATATTATGCAAATATACGTATCGTTATTACATAATATAGAAATTTCTGATTAAGTCCTGGATATCGAACCCACTGGAAGAACTAGATTTAGATAACAAAATTTTACTTAGCAATATATTCTTACATAAACTTAAGAAGCTAAATTAGGAATGAAAGTTCGATTCTTTTTATAATTTTTTTTATAATTTGAAAATAAAGTAAGCAACTAATTAACTTAACTAAAATACTTGTAATATGAAGACAATATAAATAAAATATATTTTTCCTCATCATGAATCAGTGATAAATATAAAAATTTTATTGTGGAAGTATGTTAAATGTGTTGTGCCAAATATGAGTTATAATATTCTTTACCCTTACTAGAGATGCTATAAAGAACATTGACTAATTTATAATTTGAATAGTTCTGAAGACCAGCTAGGCAGGGAAAATACTAGCTCTCACTCTAGAGTTCCCTATTCTCCTTCCACCTAAGGGCTAACATATCGTATTAAAATTTAAAACTATAAATCAAATTGGGGGTTTTAGTCTGTCATTCTAAAGTTCTCTAATTCTACATCCTTGAAAGGTTTATTTCCCAATTTATTTGCACTCAACCCCATGAACTACATTTTCATTCATAAAATCAATATGTGATTCCAACCATTTGTTGATTGAGACAATACAATCTCGGATCTTACATATTCTCACAACATGTATTAATATCTTAATTGATCAAATCAAGAAGTAAATAAAGTGCAAGGTTTCAAATCATTTCATCTTCTTCCAACATTGAAGTCTAATACTTCACACAACTCCCTTCAAATACTTAATCACTTATCATTTTAAAGAAAAAAGATAAAGAAAACTACTCATAATTCATGGAGAAAACACAACCACACATGAGTTTAAAAGTCAAAATCATGCACACAAATAAGAAATCTAAATTAAAACTAAGTTTAGACACAAAGATAAACACTTATCTCAAATTCTCTCCACCAAATGTCNTGTGCTCTTCTGATCTTATATATATATATATATATATATATATATATATATATATATATATTACTCATTTGTAAGGATATTGCATTTTAATGAAAAATATTTTGTGTGCTTTTATATAATCAATGACCAGCCAAAAAAGGAAGGTGGGGGGTCGTTAGTGGAGGCTTTGGAAAGAGTAATTGGTTTTGAGTGTAGTCTTTGCGTGATTCTTGGGGGTGTGTGAGTTAGAGTCTTGTTTTGGTGTGTATTGGAGGAAGAATGCGTTAAAGGAACTTCAGAAAGATTTGCTTGGGGAGAAGTATAAGATAAGTACTTTGTATTTTTATTCTCATTTTGTGTAAGCATAGCTTTTAATATATATCATGTTTTGTTTTATAATCCACATTAATTCTGAGTAATTTTCTTATCATTCTCCTTGTAATAATAAGTAATCATGTGTGAGATTAGAAAGTTTTTAAGATTTCTTTTATTCCAAATTTTGTGATAGTATTTTTCTCGGTTCTTAATTTACTTTACAAACTAATCATTTATAATGTTAAAATCCGATGCGAAATATAATGACCCGGGAGGGCTATGATTTCATCCAACTAGTGAGTACCACACTAGACCCTGGTTGAAGGGGAGCCAAGTCCTAGGGAGAGTGGAAATAAATAGGTATATAAGTTTTGATGAGCGTATAATTCATGATTCTAGAGTGACAAGCTAGAATCTTCATCAATTTGGTCTTTAGTTCGGAACCTAAGGCCTAGTTAATCTTAATAGGGATGGCACAGTGAATAATCTGAATGTGAGAGGCTAGAATCTACTCAACATAACCACATCAATTAGGAACTTAACTTTAGATTAACCAAAGTTTTTTATGCACTCGAGAGAGAGTAAAGAATATGGATGATCCTATTTTTCACAAAACCTCATTTTTTTACTTTAAACATTTGATTTCTACACTGATTACAGTTTCTTTGTAAGGAAAAAAAACTTTTTATAATATTTGAATTCCTTTACACATTTCTAGTTTAAAAAATTTGCATTCACTTTTAGCTTTAAACTAAAATTAGCAAACTTTAGTTTTTGATCTTTTACAAACAATTTGATATTATTCTCCTACATATTTTGTTTACAATTTTCATAGAAATTCTTCTAAGTTGAAATATAAATGGCATTCTTCCTTATGGGTTCGATATTGGGGTATATAAGGAAAACTTTATTTTACTTGAAACAATATGTATACTTGTGTACTACCCATAGTGTGTAAACCATTAATCAAAATTCTAAATTCTGTAACATACTTATTTTGCACACTAGACCCTAAATATAAATTAGGTCAAGTTTTTTGCAATCTTTTAGAACTTAATTAACCGTGTAATTGCGGGTCGTGTCAAGTTTTTGGTGTCGTTACCAGAGAAGTACCAAAATTTTTAAATTAAAAATTTTATTTGAACTATTGATTTATTTTTGGAGAATTGTATTTTAATTTCTCTTTATAAGTAATTATTTATTTCTTAAAATATAAATATGTATTTCTCAAAAAAAATAAAAACCGAAAAAATCCTAAAAACTGAAAAATTTCCAAAATTCAAATTTTTATGTGTTGTATTTTTATTTTCTAAATTTTTACTTGTTGCATGTATGGTTCAGAATTTGAAGATTTAGTTTCATACGATTCTGAATTAAAACAAACTATAAAGAAAATTCAAAAATAAGAAAAAATTCACAATTCTCAAGAAATGACGAACACATCACAAAATAACATCAATAATCAAACAATTGAAAATGAATAGTATCATTTACAAAGACATTTAAAGGACTATGCAAACCCTGCAACAGATGGAATTCATTTAACTATACAAACCCCTGCAGCAGCGTCTAACTCATTGGAACTTAGACTTATTATTATCCAAATTGTACAAAACAATAAGTTTGGGGAACACTATCTGAGGATCCAAACTTATACCTTGCAAGTTTTTTGGAACTATGTGCCACATTTAAATATGATTGTGTATCAAATGATGACGTTAAACTTGGACTTTTTTTTCCTTAAGGGTTTAAGTTAAGATGTGGTTAAACTCATTAGCACGTTGATTTATTAGAACTTCAGGGGAGTCTGCACATAAATTCTTGGCTAAGTATTTTTAACCTTTAAAAACTGCTAAGCTTAGAAATGATATTACCTTTTTTACACAGAGTCAATATACGAAGCTTGTGAATGATTTAAAGACCTCATTAGAAAGTGTCAACATCACGCCCAGACTGGTTAATTATTCAAAAATTTTATAATAGGTTAGTAGGATCCCTTAATTCTATTATTGATGTTGTTGCTGAAGGATCATTAATGTCAAAAAAAAATTAAAGAAGCTTATGAATTAATAGAAGACATGACTACTAACAATTTATGGCCCTCTGAAAGGGTAAATCCTAAGAAAGTAGCCAGTGTTCATGATAATTATGCAATTTCAATAATGGAATCTCAAGTTGCTGCGATATCTAGGAAGTTAAATCAATTTGGAATGAACTTTTCTGAAACACATTATGTGATAGAAGAAAATTCATTAAGACAATTGATTGATTCTTCACCATCATTTAAAACTTTAAACTTAATTAGCAATAGACACAATAACCCATATTCAAACTATTAGAACCCAGGCTAGAAAAACAACCCTAAATTTTCTTTGAATAATACTTCTGGTGGTGGAAATCGGCGATGGGACAACAATTAAGTGAACCCATTATATAACTGGAACAACCAGGGTAGAGCCGATCTTTTATTATATGAAACTGGAAAACCACCTTAACTTTAACTGAAATAATCAAGTGAACCCAGATTGTAATAACCATGGAACAATGTTTGGACTTGTTTTAAAGAGATCCAATAGTTTAGAAAAAAAAAGTACAACAGAGGTTGACTCACTAGTAGGAGATCATGAGGCCCAACCGACCTAATGAGCAATGCCATATCATTAAGTGAACAAGGCCAAAACTGACCAAGCTATGAGGCAGACAAGAAGACGACCACATGATCCAAGAATGAGCCATCCTAATAGAAATGAGTCAAAAACTCTCCAAGCTAATCACTATAGAAAAGCCGACTTGACGCGTAAACCTGTACCGTAGTAGAGCCGATCCAAAGAAAGATCCAGTTTCACAAGTATCTCCAAACATCCCAAAAAAGACTCCAGACACTCCTTACAAGGGATAGAAGGTAGTCATTCGGGTTGGATCGGCTGACCAAACCATACCAACAGAGCGCAGCCGACCGTGCTAACCCCATTGTCCCAAAGTCAACTAAGTTTAGCCGGCTGAGTCAGAAGACAAACAAACAATAAGCCAATTCCAGTAATATACCATAATACTCTAGTATGAACTCCTTCTAAATTGGGGTAAAAATATAATATCACCATTGTACTATCTCTTTTATAAATAAGAGAATCAATGTTCCTGATTTTCACTCTAGCTTTGTGTGTGATTCATGAACAATCTCAGATTCAACATCATAAGTTCTATAAATAGTTGCTAATCCTTTCTGCTTGCACCTTCTTGGGAGATTATAGAGTTGCATTTGAGGAGTTCTCTCNTCATATGGACTTTCTAATTCACTAATAAGGCTTATTAATTCATAATAAAAGAAGTGCAAATATAATCTCAAAACCATATTTTTATTACTCTTTAATAACCTGGCTCTCAGCACCTTTTCAATGCACTCTTTCTAAGCCTAAGTAGATCTTAAATTACTTTAAATATAGCGTGATTAAAATTATTTTTATCATCTAGAGAGCTTTTGAAGTTAATCAAAAACCAAACAATCAAAAATCATTTAACTTTTTTTCAAAGATAATATGTAAGAATTTCATTAAGAAAACTTTTAAACTTTATTAATTAGAAAATAACTTATACACCAATTTTTTATGTTCATGCTTAATCTTAAGCTTTATATCAAAAAGGTCAACCACATGTAAAATTTTTCTTTTCATTCTTTTTAGATCAGGGCCTATCATTTTTTTTTCTCTTATAGATTTCTTCTTGTTAGCCCAAAAATGATTAATTCCAATTAGAATTATTCTATCTAGTTGAGCATATAATTTTAAAGATCTTGAATATCTAATCTTTCTTAATTGATAATTCTTACTTCCTTCTTGATATGAATTTTTGAATATTATAATTTATTTAAAAATTAATGTTCATTAAATTGTTTGATCTGAAGATGTAAGAGCTTATTTTCCTTTGGCTAATTACTTATATTATCAATTACAATTTCTTACTAGCTCTTCAACTTCTAATAAACATTTATGATTCTTAAATAAAATTATACATATTCCTATTAAATCACAAAAAAATCTTGTCATGGGTCACAACTCTAAAGTCAAGCCTACAACTTAGGAATGTAAATTACATTCATTTAAGTACCCATGTACCTCTCCCTCCGCCAAATTAATTTTCCATCTAATGCATAACATGTTAATAAGTGTTAAAAGGCAAAAGAGTAAAACATGTAATAGCAGGGAATCTAACATTAGAGAAATAGTAAAGTTTATGTTCGTTTTTCTCTCTTTTATTTTTCAAGGAGTCATCAGCCCGTTGATCGTCGTATACTTCCCTATCCCAAATAAATCACTCTTTTGGATCATGTAATGACTAGGAGAAGAGAGGAATAAAAAATGGACATACGATAATGATAACAGACAAGAGAAAAAACAAAATGTGGAGAGCCTACGTGTGGTAAACCTCTCAAGAATAGACCGAGCATGTCCGCCTAAACAAGATTGGGTGGAGGCACCTTGGACCGATATGCACGAAAGAATACCTACGTAGACTACCCATAACCAGAGATTCAGATGTAGGTGTCTATTTTGGGGTCAAGAACACTCCAAATAGAACATATCCAATTGGTTAATCACATCTTAGGGGATACCCAAGAATACTCTTCATAAAAGGGCTTTCTTTTATATTATCATGAACCTGGGGCAATAGGTACTCAAAAGAAGGTTATTCTGTGCGGGAATGCCATGATGCTTCTAAGCTCTCGCTAAGTCGTCGCACAGAGAGTAAGTCTCTCACATTCCAAATAAGTAGCGGCTCATTGGCTTATGAAGCCCACGACATAACCATAACCATCTTGAAGGGGATATCCCAATCCGTCAAAGCACGTCTGTGCCATAAGAGTAGAGGACAAATCATTGTATCCTAAACGGGCGACAGCTCACCAGCGTTGGGCCATCAAGATGATATCGACAAAGTCAAGGAGCTACAGGGCTCAAAGGGGCTCAATAAAAGGAAGGTAGAGTGATCCTAGAAGGTAGAGATAGCTGGTTTAGAGTACCATAGACCCATAATACACAACCAATAAGACCCTAAGTCTACCTGGTCGTGAAGGTAGTTGAACCAACACATCCTGGGATCCCCGGTCAATAATCTATGAATTACGTCGTCCATAGGGATCTCGGTAGCCCTAAGGTTGGATGAAAGAAACTCTATCATATAAATATAAGCTTGAGCTCTAAGAGGTAGGACTCACACTCGCAAAAGTAGCAAAAATGCCTCTGGAAAGGAGAAATGTGGAGGTTCAGCTACATAGCTTGAAACACTTAGAAACAAAAGGACTTACACTCTGTCTAAGTCTAGGAGCCTTTAACACCTTATGCACGCTAAACAACCACCAATGTAGAAAGGTATGTTGGGATAGTCGAGCTGAAGAAGCACGGGGACTTCTCCTTGGGACATGGAAATAAGAATGTCGTTAACTAGAGTGATCCTTAAGTATTGTGGAGGCCTTATTATATGACTTGGGTGATAGTCATGCTTGTAACTCGTTTAAAATTCGGCCTAAAGGTCATGCAGAAAGTATAGAAAAGTTTTTGAAAAGCACTTAATCTTTTAATCTTAAATTTTTATTATCTCAATCTTTTATTGTTATGATTTTTAAGATAGAAAGAATTAAATTTTAGGGTTCTTAATGAGCCTAAGTTATATGTTTCATAATAACTCAGACAAGTCATAGAAATAAACAAGAAAAATATGCGGACATGGCATATAGACATGCAATAAAGCAAAAAGAAACAAGCCAACTAAAATAATAAAAGATCAATGTCGCTGGGATGACAACATATCTCATAAAAGAAAAGGTGGTCGGACTCTGCATATACATACCACTAATTATATACATTAATACGAAAATGCAGAATTAAGATACGGGGCACGAGCATCAACTCCTAGTCCTCTCTATATGGTTCCCGTGCCAAGTGCCTCAGAACCCCTACCCGTATTTTATTTCTGATACAGAACTCTCCTATACTCTAAAAGTACATAGGAAAAGAAAAGACTCAATCTTGCATGAAAATAAATGTTAGCTGGAAAGCCCACATGCAACGTATATAACGGTCACGCATTATAAGTGTGGGAGATAAATAGCACATGTAAGCAAAAGGTTTGGAAATCATCACATGCTCCCCAATAGCGGTACTTATGTGTGTGCATATAGAGGCTCAACTCTCTATAGAAGAACGCCTTAACACATTACCATGCATATGCAACTTGCATGCACATCGAAAGCATAGAAGGAAAGATGTCTGGGCAGCTCAACCAATACAACAAAGAATAATAGCCAGACATCAAAAAGACTGCTTATCAACCTAGATCTTGACCTAGCACACCATCTAACGAAAAGTGACAATCTAGTATCTAAGTGCATGAGGTAAGTCTCTGGCTATCATATAACTTTGATGGAGTCAACACACCAGCCCTGCCTTAAAGATCCAAGGGATCTAAAAGTTGTCAGCCAATATAGATTTTAAAAAAAAGGGTTGGCCTCAAATATGACATATTTTTATATATGCCTAGTTTTTAAAGTATGACAAATGTAGTAAGTAAAAAAAATATAAATTTTTATATTTAAAAAAAAAGGTTATTAAATGCGAGTCTGTAACATGCAAGGGAGACACGAGTTAGATACCTTTGATCCTTAACACAATCATACTGTGTCAATCTCAATGACTTAACTTGCATTGCTTATCGGGGTCAACCCATTGATACCCCTAAAATGTGCTACTTATATATATATATATATATATTACTCATTTGTAAGGATATTGCACTTTAATGAAAAATATTTTGTGTGCTTTTGATTTCAAGTACAAAAGATGGAGCTGAAAGATCAAAAGGAGCGAAATCAGAGGAAAAAGAGGTCAAAATGAGCAAAAGTTTACCTGACACCTAAGTGCTAGGCGCCAAGTAATTGCACAATCTTTTAGAAGCTTGGAGCCCAGGCGCCAGATGCGGTTACCTTTTTTTACATTGAATTTGGACGAATTGTGAAGAGGTACTTGAAGTGACTCTAGGTAGTTTTGAGAGCTCTGCTTATAATCAATGACCAGCCAAAAAAGGAAGGTGGGGAGTCGTTAGTGGAGGCTTTGGAAAGAGTCATTGGTTTTGAGTATAGTCTTTGCGTGATTCTTGGGGGTGTGTGAGTTAGAGTTTTGTTTTGGTGTGTATTGGAGGAAGAACACGTTAAAGGAACTTCAGAAAGATTTGCTTGGGGAGAAGTATAAGATAAGTACTTTGTATTTTTATTCCCATTTTGTGTAAGCATAGCTTTTAATATATATCATGTTTTATTTTATTATCCCCATTAATTCTGAGTAATTTTCTTATCATTCCCCTGGTAATAATAAGTAATCATGTGTGAGATTAGAAAGTTTTTAAGATTTCTTTTATTCCAAATTTTGTGATAGTATTTTTCTCGGTTCTTAATTTACTTTACAAACTAATCATTTATAATGTTAAAATCCGATGCGAAATATAATGACCCGGGAGGGCTATGATTTCATCCAACTAGTGAGTACCACACTAGACCCTGGATGAAGGGGAGCCAAGTCCTAGGGAGAGTGGAAATAAATAGGGAGATAAGTTTTGATGAGCGTATAATTCATGATTCTAGAGTGACAAGCTAGAATCTTCATCAATTTGGTCTTTAGTTCGGAACCTAAGGCCTAGTTAATCTTAATAGGGAGGGCACAGTGGGTAATTTGAATGTGAGAGGCTAAAATCTACTCAACATAACCATATCAATTAGGAACTTAACTTTAGATTAACCAAAGTTTTTTATGCACTCAAGAGAGAGTAAAGAATATGTATGGTCCTATTTGTCACAAAACCTCATTTTTTTACTTTAAACATTTGATTTCTACATTGATTACAGTTTCTTTGTAAGGAAAAAATTTTTTTATAATATTCGAACTCCTTTACACATTTCTAGTTTAAAAAGTTTGTATTTACTTTTAGCTTTAAACTAAAATTTGCAAACTTTTGTTTTTAACCTTTTACAAACAATTTGATATTATTCTCCTACATATTTTGTTTACAATTTACATAGAAATTCTTCTAAGTTGAAATATAAATGACATTCTTCCATGTGGGTTCGATATTAGGGTAAATAAGGAAAACTATATTTTACTTGAAACGATATGTATACTTGTGTAGTACTCATAGTGTGTAAATCATTAATCAAAATTCTAAATTTTGTAACATACTTATTTTGCACACTAGACCCTAAATATAAATTAGGTCAAGTTTTTGCCATCTTTTAGAACTTAATTAACCATGTAATTGCGGGTCGTGTCAAGTTTTTGGTGTCGCTACCAAGGAAGTACCAAATTTTTTAAATTAAAAATTTTATTTGAACTATTGATTTATTTTTGGAGAATTGTATTTTAATTTCTCTTTATAAGTAATTGTTTATTTCTTAAAATATAAATATATATTTCTCAAAAAAATAAAAACTGAAAAAATTCTAAAAACTGAAAAATTTCCAAAATTCAAATTTTTATGTGTTGTATTTTTATTTTCTGAATTTTTACTTGTTGCATGTATAGTTCAGAATTTGAAGATTTAGTGTCATACGATTCTAAATTAAAACAAACTATAAGGAAAATTCAAAAATAAGAAAAAATTCACAATTCTCAAGAAATGCCGAACACATCACAAAATAACATCAATAATCAAACAATTGAAAATGAATATTATCATTTATAAAGACATTTAAAGGACTATGCAAACCCTAGAACAGATGGAATTCATTTAACTATACAAACCCCTACAGTAGCAGCTAACTCATAGGAACTTAGACTTATTATTATCCAAATGGTACAAAACAATAAGTTTGGAGGAACACTATCTGAGGATCCAAACTTATACCTTGCAAGTTTTCTGGAACTATGTGCCACATTTAAATATGATTGTGTATCAAATGATGACGTTAGACTTGGACTTTTTTTTTTCCTTAAGGGTTTAAGTTAAGATGTGGTTAAACTCATTAGCACGTTGATTTATTAGAATTTGAGGGGAGTCTGCACATAAATTCTTGGCTAAGTATTTTCCACCTTTAAAAACTGTTAAGCTTAGAAATGATATTACCTTTTTTACACATATTCAATATACGATGAACGATTTAAAGACCTCCTTAGAAAGTGTCAGCATCACGCATTGCCAGACTGGTTAATTATTCAAAAATTTTATAATAGGTTAGTAGGATCTCTTAGATCTATTATTGATGTTGTTGCTGAAGGATCACTAATATCAAAAAAAAAAATTAAAGAAGCTTATGAATTAATAGAAGACATGACTACTAACAATTTCAATGGCCCTCTGAAATGGTAAATCCTAAGAAAGTAGTCAGTGTTCATGATAATAATGCAATTTCAATAATGGAATCTCAAGTTGCTGCGATATCTAGGAAGTTAAATCAATTTGGAATGAACTTTTCTCAAACACATCATGTGATAGAAGAAAATTCATTAAGAGAATTGATTGATTCTTCACCATAACTTAAAACTTTAAACTTAATTAACAACAGACCCAATAACCCATATTCAAACTATTATTACCCAGGCTAGAAAAACAACCCTAAATTTTCTTTGAATAATACTTATGGTGGTGGAAATCAGCAATGTGGCAACAATTAAGTGAACCCATTATGAAACTGGAACAACCAGGGCAGAGCCGATCTTTTATTATATGAAACTGGAAAACCACTCTAACTTTAACTGAAATAATCAAGTGAACCCAGACTATAATAACCATGGAACAATGTTTGGACTTGTTTTAAAGAGATCCAATAGTTTAGAAAAGAAAAGTACAATAGAGGTTGACTCACTGGTAGGAGATCATGAGGCCCAACCGACCTAATGAGCAATGCCATATCGTTAAGTGAACAAGGCCAAAACTGACCAAGCTATGAGGCAGACAAGAAGACGACCACATGATCCAAGAATGAGCCATCCTAATGAAAATGAGACAAAAAACTGTCCAAGCTAATCACTATAGAAAAGCTGAATTGACGCGATAACCTGTACCGTAGTAGAGCCGATCCAAAGAAAGATCCAGTTTCACAAGTATCTCCGAACATCGCAAAAAAGACTCCAGACACTCCTTACTAGGGATCGAAGGTAGTCATTCGGGTTGGATCGGCTGACCAAACCATACCAACAAAGCTCAGCCGACCGTGCTAACCCCATTGACCCGAAGTCAACTAAGTTTTGCTGGCTGAGTCAGAAGACAACCAAACAATAAGCCAATTCCAGTAATATACCATAATACTCTAGTATGAACTCCTTCCAAATTGGGGTGAAAATATAATATTACTATTGTACTATCTCTTTTATAAATAAGAGAATCAACGTTCCTGATTTTCACTCTAGCTTTTGTGTGTGATTCACGAACAATCTCAGATTCAACATCATAAGATCTATAAATAGTTGCTAATCCTTCCTGCTTGCACCTTCTTGGGTGATTATAGAGTTGCATTTGAGGAGTTCTTTTATTGTTTCATAGATATGTTATTTTGAATATTTATACAAGTAATGTTGTTTTATGCCTTTGAAATTGAGAATTGAAATCTCTCTCTATAATGACAAGAAGGTAAAGAAAAGTTTAGGGATTTTATTTAATTTTATATGTAATGTCTCTATTGCTTAACACATTGGACTAAGTAAAGATTTATAAATGAGAAGACTTTAGAACAAGGAAGGAATGAAGCGACAAAGCAGCCAAGGCATATCATAAGCTGTAGAGGATTAGGGATAAACTGAGAGGAATAGAGGAGAATAAAGGGTATGTTTGGGATAACTTTTTGTCTGCTTTGTCTTGGGAACTGATATCATAGTTATGTCTTGGGAACTGATATCTTACTGCTTTTTAAAATTTTTTGTGATAAAAAGCTCTTCTTTCAACCCGAGTTGTTAAAAAGTGGCAATTGTCAGAAAGCTGCGACTTAACTTTTTGAAAATAGATAAATTTGTAATAACTACTTTAGTTTTTTGAAATAGTACTTTCTTAAAAAACAGCTGCATAATTATTTCCTCAAATAGCTGCAGTTATCCTAAAGAGACCCGAAGTCATAGAAGGGATACTATGAAGCTGTTTTGGGTGATAGTTTAGAAGTTANCTCTATTGCTTAACACATTGGACTAAGTAAAGATTTATAAATGAGAAGACTTTAGAACAAGGAAGGAATGAAACGACAAAGCAGCCAAGACATATCATGAGCTGTAGAGGATTAGTGATAAACTGAGAGGAATAGAGGGGAATAAAGGGTATGTTTGAGACAATTTTTTGTCTGCTTTGATTTTCAAACCGCCATCATAGTTATGTCTGGGGAACCGATATCTTACTGCTTTTTAAAAATTTTTGTGATAAAAAACTCTTCTTTCAGTCCGAGTTGTTAAAAAGTGGCGATTGTCAGAAAGCTGTGACTTAACTTTTTAAAAATAAATAAATTTGTAATAACTATCGTAGTTTTTTGAAATAGTACTTTCTTAAAAAACAGCTGCATAATTGTTTCCTCAAATAGCTGCAGTTGCCCTAAATAGACTCGAAGTGATAGAAGGGATACTACGAAACTGTTTTGGGTGATAATTTAGAAGTCTGATAAATAAATAGTGGGGTGGTACTCCGATATTTATCTGAATCCCCAAAATATTAACACATCATTTCATCCTAAATACAACCGAACTTCCAAACTGAGAAAGCTTGCCACACAACACAAAATGGGCATTATTCCCAGGACATGCGCCAATCCAAACAGTTCCGACCGCATCCATCTCCGGATCCTCATTCCCACCGCTCACACGGGCCATATTACACGTGTAGCTACGTGATGCGGCGGCCCGCACGCATGCCTTGCGGCTCTTGGGAGNTGCCACACAACACAAAATGGGCATTATTCCCAGGACATGCGCCAATCCAAACAGTTCCGACCGCATCCATCTACGGATCCTCATTCCCACTGATCACACGGGCCATATTACACGTGTAGGTACGTGATGCGGCGGCCCGCACGCATGCCTTGCGGCTCTTGGGACGGACTTAATCCCGGCCCGGCCCACAGTTTTTGACCGGGTAAAGCCTTCACGTCATCTCCGGCTTAATAACAAACAAATTTCGTTTGCCAATTGGATGAAAACCCATTATGAAACCCAAAATTTATGGATGANCGGCTTAATAACAAACAAATTTCGTTTGCCCATTGGATGAAAACCCATTATGAAACCCGAAATTTATGGATGGTTCCCTGCCATTTGAGATGGGTGCCGAAATGTAGAATTTCCGAGGTTTCTGACGTTGTTTTTTGGTTCCCGATGTTTCTCTCTGTTCCAACGCTCACCGAAACTGAATGATCGGTGGTATTGTTTTTCGTTTCTATCGCTCTCGAAATTAAGGTTTGATTCTCAAAGCGTCCAGGTGGAAATCCTTCTGCGGCTCATGGTTCTCGCTTTTTATTCTGTAGCAGATGAGGTAGGAACTTCAATTTGTTTTCGATCACGGAGGGGGATGAAGTTTCATTGTTAGATTGATTATTACTGCGGGGTTTCTTATGTTTTGATTTAATTTGAGTTGAATAAAGTTGGGGAAGGGAAAGGGGTTGATATCTGGGGTTTAAAATGGGCTATTTGAACTCGACGCTTGCCAATTCCAGTGTAGGTAACAGCGCTGATTCGCCCGTCAGCGGCGGAGGGCTCAGCCATAATGGAAAGTTTAGTTATGGGTATGCGAGCTCTACTGGAAAGAGGTCTTCGATGGAGGATTTCTATGAGACCAGAATTGATGGGGTTGACGGTGAGACTGTTGGTCTTTTTGGAGTTTTTGATGGTGAGTTTTTGCCTTCCTTTTTCCCTTATAGCCGTCTGTTGTGTGATATATTTTTTTTTTTCATTTTATTCCTGAGCAACACTCATTTTATTTGAAACTTTACTATTCTCTGGCTTATCATCAACGAATATAAATTATTTGTTTCTATATTTGTTTCCCATAATCATGAGCAATTATTGTTACGGTTTGTCAAGTTTGGGTAAATTTTATGTAATTTCTGATATGTCTTTTATTTCTGCAATTTAATGATTATGTTCTTACTGATAGGTCATGGTGGCGTCGGAGCAGCTGAGTATGTGAAACAACACCTCTTCAGTAATTTGATCAATCATCCAAAATTTATCAGTGATACTAAGTCAGCCATAGGTTATTTTCTCTATCTTAGATAATTGTCATCATTGGCTTTGCTGTAGGGAAGTTCTTATGCTACTTTCATTTCCAATCATACTCTAATGGCAATTTCCTCAACCAGTGCTATTCTTATAATCCCATCTTTTCTATTTTGCAGCTCTTAAAAGCTGCATATAGTGTTGATCATTGTTTATAGCCCCCTACATTGAAAAAATAAACCGATGCAAGAAGTTCTAACTAAACAAGATTTTGCTAAACTCAACTATATTTTATGTTATTCACGTGCCAAAGTTATTTACAACTGTTTGTATTCGACCTTAAGAAGCCTTGNATACTAAGTCAGCCATAGGTTATTTTCTCTATCTTAGATAATTGTCATCATTGGCTTTGCTGTAGGGAAGTTTTCATGCTACTTTCATTTCCAATCATACTCTAATGGCAATTTCCTCAACAAGTGCTATTCTTATAATCCCATCTTTTTTATTTTGCAGCTCTTAAAAGCTGCATATAGTGTTGATCATTGTTTATAGCCCCTACATTGAAAAAATAAAACGATGCAAAAAGGTCTAACTAAACAAGATTTAGCTAAACTCAACTATATTTTATGTTATTCATGTGCCAAAGTTATTTACAACTGTTTGTATTCGACCTTAAGAAGCCTTTTTTGTTTGCTATGCATAGATTTTAATCTTAATTTAACTTATTCTTTGGTTATTATTTTCTTGTGCTTCTTTTGGTCTACACCTGTTTTCCGCAGTCTCACATTAACTTATCCTCTTGTCTTATTGACACATCATTTGTCCTCTGTTTTCTTTCCAGTCACACTGAGTCCAGCTTTGACCTTGTTTTTAACATTTGCTATGCCACTCACTTATATGTTCATGTCAAACTACTCTTTCTAAGCTTTACTTCTCATCTTATCTTAACATTATCATGTATAATGCAGCTAACTTGGTTCTCGTTCACTCATACAGGAGATCTACTGATATTATGATTTTTTAAAATAAATCTAGTATAAGTTTATTATCTCTTATGACATTATACAATAATAGAGAACTATGTTATCCCCATAATTTTGACACTATTTACTTTATCTTCATTAATATTTCCATTATTTAGTTGTATAAATCATGGATATTGCAATCTCAGCCCTAGTCATTACCTTGATCCTCCATTGATATAACTGATTGTTATTCCTCAAAAAATAAAAAAAACATATTTACAAAATAAAACTGTGAACTACAGCAGATGCCCACAACCATGTTGAAGCTTTTTCTGCTGGAACAGTTGACAATTTTTTTTGCAGGAATAGTTATTAATTTTGATTATTGTACAGATCACCGATCTGATAATTTATTTTTCAATGTTCAGCTGATGCCTACAGCCATACAGACTCTGAGTTCTTGAGATCTGAAAATAATCAAAGCCGAGATGCTGGATCAACAGCTTCGACTGCTATTCTCGTTGGCGATCGTCTCCTTGTAGCTAATGTTGGAGATTCTAGGGCTGTCATATGTCGGGGTGGAAATGGTGAGGTCTCAGTTTAAGGCAGTACTTCAAATTTTGCATTCATTATCTTGCATCTTGGATAAAATTTAGAGTTGTTTAAAAGATAAATTTTAGTGGCAATGCATTCTCTATATTCTTAGAAAAGAATAGAATAATGTGTATAATTGTTTGTCTCGAAGAAGAATATCTTCTTACATTTTACAATATTTATATACCGCATTCCAAGATGATAGTTAACCTTTTACTAGGAAGCTCTGATAGAGTGATTGATTTTAGGGGCAGTTACATTCATAGCACTAAAAAATTTGCTATTTACAAAACTCCCAATTTCATCCTTTTTTTAAATTCACACTTAAATATCAAAATTCACAAGAAAATCCCAACCCGCATTTTTTATTTTTTTTATCATATTATCAATCGTTTGATCATGCTACACATAAATGCACCGGTTCAGTAGTTCAAATAAATGACCCGGGAGCTAGTTTTGTAAATAGCAAAGTTCTGGCAATGAATAATTAATCATTGAAACTTGGGGAAATGTCATTTTATAAACCTTTTCTTACATAGAATCATTCTACATTATCTATGTAGATATGTATGAAATATAGATCTTCTATGGACCTATTTATGTTTTTTGAATCTATTTTTGTGATTCTTGCTCGAGCAGGATGATAAAAAATTATCATGTCCGGTTCCTTTGGGGGATGGATCCACAAGAATTCACCAAATAACAAAGAAACCTGATTTGAATGATCTTGTATTAAGAGTTAAATTGGCTAAAGGGATGGGTTTCTCTGTTTTTCTTGCAAATTCAGAAATATGATTTACTTGAAGTTGTTATTGTTTACTTATTATCAGGAAGTAAAAATTCTGGAATGGGCCACAAGATGCCACAATTGTCCTTTTGAGCTAATATTCTTACAATTCTTAAACTAGTTATGCTTTTTGCTACCGATACAAACATTATTTTTAACCTCCTTTTTTCAGATTCAGCTTTTATGCAAGATAACAGGCCTTTTTGATTTGATTAATGCGACACTGTACCATGAGTAGGAATGAGCCAATTAAATGCAACTTCATACCTTGTTTAGAGATTATCCCGTAGATACTATTATTGCGCTGAACTCTACGTCAAGTTTATTTGAGTTGATTTAAAATTTCATTCTGGTTTTGTTGTAACTTTTTAACTGTTCAAAACGCAGAATTTACATTCATAAGAACTTTAATTACATTTATTTTTGAAGATTTACTATCTTTCCATTGTTTTCCTTGTCAAATGATGGTAGTTGAATTGGTTTTACAACCATTCCATTGAATTTTGTCGCTTAAAATCTGAATATATTTAAGTTTTGTTCATTAGCTGATTGGTAGTAGATGATATTTCCGTGAATCTCCAATAAAATCTATTTGAGAATTCAACTTATTACACATTTATTGCTATCTGCATCAATTTCTCAAAGAAAGTTATTATACTCAAAATTTGATCTTTCGTTTTTAGAGGTAATTTTATGATAGTTACCATCCTCACTGTCTGGGTCGGTAATATTCAAGTTCTGTAACTATCAGTGGTCAAGATTCAGAGATATGGATTTATGCTACAATATGTTGATGGTGATGGAATTCGGAGAAATGAATTTATGCCATCAGACTTGATTAGTGGCAACATGGTTTAGTTATCTATTCTTCATAAAAGGATATGAATATAGAGGTTGCTTTCTTATAAGTGGTGTGAGCAAGAGAGCTATTTTAAGTCAACAAAGTGTGCTAACATTTCACTAGCTGGTTCCGTGCATTTACATTTGTACAAATTTGTGCACCCACTACATAATTTTTTGCATTTGGCATGAAAATGAAAGCCTTATTTATCAATATGTTGGCCTGTTTCATGATTCTCTGAATGGAATTATGGATAATTTCAAAGTTGTTTGCTCTCAGGATGCAAGGGGAGAGGTTTTATCGGTTTTTATAGCAGGGTTCAAAGTTTGAGCCAATGTTGCACCAACAAGGCTTGTCTATTCAGCTTTTTACAAGATTTCAATGCCTTGATTGCCCAGTTTGTTCTGCCATTCTCTGGTAGTTTGTTTGTAGTTGCATCAGTCTTAAACCATTGCTAATAGCAACTTCAACTAAAAAAAACGTATTTTTTGGCTACTTATTGTTAGTATACCGATATTTATATAACCTTTTGATTGAAACATTTCGTAAAAGAAGATGTTTATATCTAGGGATTTTATCAATGTTAATTATATTTCTTATCATCTATATAAGTATTATAAAGCTACAATTCAAGAAGACTTTTCTCTAAAATTCAATGTAACAAAGGAGCTCCATTTAGAAGAAAATTTTGACTATCTATGCCTCATATCTTCTTTATTTTTTCTTTGGTTAACTATGGTAGAAGGTTTCTTTTGAACAAAATCAGCATCTCTTTTATCTGTCGATTGCATGTTGTAGTTTTGAACTTGATTCAATTAACTTGATTCGAGTTGAATTTGTTTCAAAGCTTGATTCAAACGTTCGTTTGACTGTGGCTCGAACTTGAGTTTACGTGACATTCTTTTGAATGATTCTTCGTTGTTCTCTCATTCTGTTTAGATAATGCATTGATAGGGCTGATGAGGAAGACAACAAAAATATCTACTACGTGAGGAGAAGATGAATTTATGGATGGAATCAACATGCGAGGAGAATAAGAATTGAAAAAGACCAACGCTTTGTGAGAAAATTAGTTCATAGACATTATTTGCGAAATGCGAATAAGAATATGAGTCCATAAAAGTCCTCACTTGGAAGGCTTTTTCAGGATGAGCGATGTATAAAGGAGAAGTGTTCATGATGGAACTCTGGTGGTGCCTTGGATTTAATTATTTCGATGGGTTTTTCCCTTGTTGTAGGAGTTGTTCTTCATGTCCTAAAAACTCTTGGAATATATGCAGTTGGAATTAGGGTTAGTGAGGGTATCATTTATATCAATCAGGAATAAATGAAATCAGACAGGATAAAGAGTTTTCTTCTTCGCAATACTGCAAAAAAGGAAATATTATATTTGCACGGATCTTTCCTTTTAGCTGAATATTTAGATTATGAATATGTATTAATTAAGTTGCTTAATTTAGATTATACTGAATATTATGTATCTAAAATAGATTGTACAAACAATTATTTATTGAAATGAAAGCAAAGGAAAAGTTATTCAGCCTATTTGCTCAAAATATTGACATGTTATTAGAGCCTGAATCCTTGAAATTTCAGCTTTTGTTATCTTTGGCCAGCATCTTCAACTGTTTCCTCACTGGAGCGCTCGTTCTTGTCTTTGAGTTCTGCGACATCTTCCACTTTGTTTGAGTTCTACCGCTGCTTCAAGCCGATCGACTCTCTTCGATTGGACCTCTGGTGCTGCGTTCTACTGCATCTTTTCTGGTGCGACATCTTCTTGATCGACATCTTCCGAGTTCTGCAAGTCTCGCACACTCGCAAACGATCTGCTCCCTTCGTTCTGTCGCAATCCACGACTGCTTCAAGCTTCACTGCGCTCTTTGATTGACATCTTCCTAGTTCTTCTTAATTGACTCCCTTCACTCTGTCGCGATCCGCTCTTCCGCTCTGAGTTCTGCCGCGATCGTTGCTCTTTTTGCCGTGATCTGCTTGTCCGCTCCGAGTTCTGCCGCGATCGTCGCTTCAAGTTTTGCCGCGATATGCTTGTCCGCTCATTCGCTCCTGCTGCGATCCACTCCGTTCGATCATCACGATCGCATCGCGACTGCTTCAAGCTTCGCCGCACTCTTCTATCTTCGACCCTAGCCTTTCACGTTGATTTAGATCAACGATTTGAATTTTATTTATTTTGGATAATTCGATCAACGATCAATCTATTTAAAATGTCTTCTGAAATCTTAGCTATCAGATTTACGGGAAAGAATTATGACGCATGGGAATTTCAGCTCAGAATGTTCTTAAAAGGAGCTTTGGGGCCATATTGATGGGTCTTCCCCAGCTCCTACTGAGACAAAAGATCTTGGTCAATGGGAAGCAATTGATGCTCAGATTGTTTCCTGGATTTTGGGATCTATTGAGACTCATATGGTGAACAATTTACAATCCTTTGACACAGTTAAAGAAATGAGGGAATACCTGAAGCGCGTTTATAATCAAGATAATTCTGCGAAACACTTCCAATTAGAACTTGGCATGAGTAATTATAGTCAAGGTAATCTTTCAATCGAACAATATTATTCTGGCTTTTTAAATTTATGGAGCGAATATGCTGGTATTATCTATGCTAAAGTGTCAAATGAGAACTTAGCTAGTCTTCAAGCTATTCATGAAGAAAGTCGTCGTGATCAATTTTTAATGAACCTGAGACCTGAATTTGAAACTGCTTGAGTTGGGTTGCTGAATAGAGATCCAGTTCCGTGTTTGGATGTTTGTTTTGGGCAATTATTGCGCGAAGAACAAAGATTGGCGACACAAGCTACTATCAGTACAACCGATGGATCATCAGAAATAATTAATATGACATATGCTGCTAAGACCAAAGGGAAGGGGTCAGTGCAGTGCTACAGCTGCAAGAAATTTGGTCATATTGCACGAAATTGTGAAAATAAGGTATGTAATTATTGCAAGCAAAAGAGACATACTCTTACGGAGTGCCCAACACGTCCTTAAAATCGCAAACCACAAGCACTTCATGCCACGGTATCCGACAATCCTGCCTCCACTTCTATTGTTGCTGACAATAATCAATTAACTGTCACACCCTATTTGGTTCAACAGATGATTCTCTCTGCCTTTTCTGCTCTAGGCCTTCAAGGGAAAGGTAAAACTATTTCTTCGGTTACCTCTCATTGGTTTGTTAATTCAGGTGCCACAAATCATATGACTAGCACTACTGAGTTATTGCATAACCAACGACCGTACACTGATGCTCAATATATTTAGGTTGCTAATAAAAATAATATTCCAATTACGTCGGTGATATTAACTCATCCTTCAAACATGTTTTTGTTTCTCCTAAATTATTTACTTACTCTCTGTTGGTCAAATTGTGGATAATAACTGTGAAGTACATTTTTCTTGTAATGGTTGTATTGTGCAGGATCAGGTGTCGGGGAAGGTGATAGCGAATAGGCCTAAAGTGGGCACTGTTTTCATTACAATTTACTGTTCCTCAGAATATTTTATTAGTATCTTCATTTGTTGAGAATAAGACAGACATCTGACATAAAAGACTAGGTCATCCAAGTGATATGATGTTGAAGCATTTACGTAAAAGTGGTGTTTTTTGTTCTACAAATAAGAATTTAGTAGTTGACTGTTCTGTTTGTAAACTTGGAAAAAGTAAGACATTACATTTTTCTATTTCAGACAGTCGTATCAATAAATGTTTTGACATTATTCATAGTGTGTTTGGGGAATTACACCAGTTATTTCACATGCTTAATATAAATATTTTATGACATTTATTAATGATTACAGTTGATTTACTTGGATCTATTTTTTGCATTCCAAAACAGAAGTATTTACTGTATTCCAAATATTTTTAGCATATATTGAAACTCAGTTCTCCGCTCGCATTAAAACCTTATGATCTGACAATGACGATGAATACATGTCTCATGAGTTTCAAGCATTTCTCCAGAATAAAGGGATTCTCAACATTCATGTTCCTATACACCGCAACAAAATTCAGTTGTTGAATGAAACAATCAACATCTGTAGGATACCATGCACACATTACTGATAGAATCTTCTGTTTCAGCTAAAATTTGGACTGAAGTTTTATCTACTGCAGTTTATCTCATTAATTGCTTACCATCTCAACAATTGAAGTATGAGTCTCCCTACCATCGAATTTTTGATAAATACCCTAATTATCATATGTTACATACTTTCGAATGTGTTTGCTTTGTTCATCTACCTGCTAATAAGTGTCATAAATTGGTAGCTCAGTCAGTACGATGTGTCTTTATGAGGTACAGTCATAATCATAAAGGTTTTGTGTGTTATGATTCGATTACTAGTCGATGACATATTTCTCGAGATGTGATTTTCTTTGAACATTAATATTACTTTCAGCATCATGTGTTCACACCAGATACAGTTATACTCCCACAATTTGATAATTCTTCTGCTGATAAACGGTTCAAGCCAAACATTGTCTACACACGACGCCTGCCCCCTTCACCGTCAATCGTCCCCGACCCTGATCCATAAATTGCTCCAATAATTATTCGACAATCAACCCGACATATTCGTCCTCTAGAAAGATATGGGTATTATGCAATTTTAACTAATATTATTGTTCATACCTCTTAATTTCAAGCTGCAAAACAGATTTTTTGGGTCAAAACCATGAAAGAGGAATTTCAGGCACTTCAAGACAATCACACTTGGGATATTGTTTCATGTCTTACAGGTGTTAAACCCATTGGTTGTAAACGGGTTTATTCTCTTAAATTCCGATCTGATGATTCCTTGACATGTATAAGGCAAGATTGGTAGCTCTTAACAATCGACAGGAGTACGGGATTGATTATGACGAAACATTTGCACATGTGGCTAAGATGATAACTGTCTGACTGGTGTTATCTATTGCTGCATCTAAATGCTGGTTCTTAAAGAAGATGGATGTTAAGAATGCATTCTTACATGTGGATCTCAAAGAAGACGTTTATATGACTCCTCCAGGCTTATTTTCAACACCTTCACATGATGTTTGTAAGCTCAAACAGTCCCTATACGGTTTGAAAGAGGCTCCACGGGCCTGGTTTGAAAAGTTTCGCAATACCCTTCTTAGCTTCTCTTTTATTCAAAGTCAATATGATTCATCATTATTTCTTTGTAAGACTGACAAGAGAATTGTTTTGTTATTATTATATGTTGATGATATTGTCATCACAGGATCTAACTATCAATTGATGTCTCAGCTACAGAAACGTCTTTAAGGTTTTTTTGCATATGAAAGATTTAGGGTCATTAATTTATTTCTTAAGACTCGAGGTTCACTCTTCTGCTGCTGGTATTTTTTTTCATCAGCACAATTATATAAAGGGACTCATTGCTTTGGCTGGTCTTCAAGATGATCGCTCCATCGATACCCCTTTTGAAGTAAATGTCAAATATCAACATAATGATTGTGACTTTCTATCTAAACCATCTCTATATAGACAGCTGGTTGACAGTCTCAATTATCTGACTATTACGTGTCCTGATATTTCATTTGTTGTGCAACAAGTTAGTCAATTTATGCAAGCACCTACACATCTTCATTTTGTTGCAGTTCGACATATATTCGATATTTGAAAGGTACTTCTCATTGTGGTTTATTCTTTTATGCAGNACTATCTATGCCTCATATCTTCTTTATTTTTTCTTTGGTTAACGATGGTAGAAGGTTTCTTTTGAACAAAATTTCCATCTCTTTTATTTGTTGATTGCATGTTGTAGTTTTGAACTTGATTCAATTAACTTGATTCGAGTTGAATTTGTTTCAAAGCTTGATTCAAACTTTCGTTTGACTGTGGCTCGAACTTGAGTTTACGTGACATTCTTTTGAATGCTTCTTCGTTGTTCTCTCATTCTGTTTAGATAATGCATTGATAGGGCTANCTATTCAGCTTTTTACAAGATTTCAATGCCTTGATTGCCCAGTTTGTTCTGCCATTCTCTGGTAGTTTGTTTTTAGTTGCATCAGTCTTAAACCATTGCTAATAGCAACTTCAACTAAAAAAATTTGCCCTTTTTAAATTATACATATTTTTTGGCTACTTATTGTTAGTATACCAATATTTATATAACCTTTTGATTGAAACATTTCGTAAAAGATGATGTTTATATCTAGGGATTTTATCAATGTTAAGTATATTTCTTATCATCTATATAAGTATTATAAAGCTACAATTCAAGAAGACTTTTCTCTAAAATTCAATGTAACAAAGGAGCTCCATTTAGAAGAAAATTTTGACTATCTATGCCTCATATCTTCTTTATTTTTTCTTTGGTTAACTATGGTAGAAGGTTTCTTTTGAACAAAATCAGCATCTCTTTTATCTGTCGATTGCATGTTGTAGTTTTGAACTTGATTCAATTAACTTGATTCGAGTTGAATTTGTTTCAAAGCTTGATTCAAACGTTCGTTTGACTGTGGCTCGAACTTGAGTTTACGTGACATTCTTTTGAATGATTCTTCGTTGTTCTCTCATTCTGTTTAGATAATGCATTGATAGGGCTGNCTAATATAAGTCTATTATCTCTTATGACATTATACAATAATAGAGAACTATGTTATCCCCATAATTTTGACAATATTTACTTTATCTTCATTAATATTTCCATTATTTAGTTGTATAAATCATAGATATTGCAATCTCAGCCCTAGTCATTACCTTGATCCTCCATTGATATAACTGATTGTTATTCCTTAAAAAATAAAAAGAACATATTTACAAAATAAAACTGTAAACTACAGCAGATGCCCACAACCATGTTGAAGCTTTTTCTGCTGGAACAGTTGACAATTTTTTTTGCAGGAATAGTTATTAATTTTGATTATTGTACAGATCACCGATCTGATAATTTACTTTTCAATGTTCAGCTGATGCCTACAGCCATACAGACTCTGAGTTCTTGAGATCTGAAAATAATCAAAGCCGAGATGCTGGATCAACAGCTTCGACTGCTATTCTCGTTGGCGATCGTCTCCTTGTAGCTAATGTTGGAGATTCTAGGGCTGTCATATGTCGGGGTGGAAATGGTGAGGTCTCAGTTTAAGGCAGTACTTCAAATTTTGCATTCATTATCTTGCATCTTGGAGAAAATTTAGAGTTGTTTAAAAAATAAATTTTAGTGGCAATGCATTCTCTATATTCTTAGAAAAGAATAGAATAATGTGTATATGTGTTTGTCTCGAAGAAGAATATCTTCTTACATTTTACAATATTTATATACCGCATTCCAAGATGATAGTTAACCTTTCACTAGGAAGCTCTGATAGAGTGATTGATTTTAGGGGCAGTTACATACATAGCACTAAAAAATTTGCTATTTACAAAACTTGCACCCAATTTCATCCTTTTTTTAAACTCACACTTAAATATCAAAATTCACAAGAAAATCCCAACCCGCATTTTTTATTTTTTTATCAAATTATCAATCGTTTGATCGTGCTACACATAAATGCACCGGTTCAGTAGTTCAAATGAATGACCCGGGAGCTACTTTTGTAAATAGGAAAGTTCTGGCAATGAATAATGAATCGTTGAAACTTGGGGAAATGTCATTTTATAAACCTTTTCTTACATAGAATCATTCTACATTTTCTATGTAGATATGTATGAAATATAGATCTTCTATGGACCTATTTATGTTCTTTGAATCTATTTTGTGATTCTTGCTCGAGCCGGATGATAAAAAATTATCATGTCCGGTTCCTTTGGGGGATGGATCCACAAGAATTTACCTATCCAAATAACAAAGAAACCTGATTTGAATGATCTTGTATTAAGAGTTAAATTGGCTAAAGGGATGGGTTTCTCTGTTTTTCTTGCAAATTCAGAAATATGATTTACTTGAAGTTGTTATTGTTTACTCATTATCAGGAAGTAAAAATTCTGGAATGGGGCACAAGATGCCACAATTGTCCTTTTGAGCTAATATTCTTACAAATCTTAAACAAGTTATGCTTGTTGCTACCGATACAAACATTATTTTTAACCTCCTTTTTTTTAGATCCAGCTTTTATGCAAGATAACAGGCCTTTTTGATTTGAGTAATGCGACACTGTACCATGAGTAGGAATGAGCCAATTAAATGCAACTTTGTACCTTGTTTAGAGATTATCCCGTAGATACTATTATTGCACTGAACTCTACGTCAAGTTTATTTGAGTTGATTTAAAATTTCATTCTGGTTTTGTTGTAACTTTTTAACTGTTCAAAACGCAGAATTTACATTCATAAGAACTTTAATTACTTTTATTTTTGAAGATTTACTATCTTTCCATTGTTTTCCCTGTCAAATGATGGTAGTTGAATTGGTTTTACAACCATTCCATTGAATTTTGTCGCTTAAAATCTGAATATATTTAAGTTTTGTTCATTAGCTGATTGGTAGTAGATGATATTTCCGTGAATCTCAAATAAAATCTATTTGAGAATTCAACTTATTACACATATATTGCTATCTGCATCAATTTCTCAAAGAAAGTTATTATACTCAAAATTTGATCTTTCGTTTTTGGAGGTAATATTATGATAGCTACCATCCTCACTGTCTGNATGAGCGATGTATAAAGGAGAAGTGTTCATAATGGAACTCTGGTGGTGCCTTGGATTTAATTATTTCGATGGTTTTTCCCTTGTTGTAGGAGTTGTTCTTCATGTCCTAAAGACTCTTGGAATATATGCAGTTGGAAGTAGGCTTAAGTATATTTCTTATCATCTATATAAGTATTATAAAGGTACAATTCAAGAAGACTTTTCTCTAAAATTCAATGTAACAAAGGAGCTCCATTTAGAAGAAAATTTTGACTATCCATGCCTCATATCTTCTTTATTTTTTCTTTGGTTAACGATGGTAGAAGGTTTCTTTTGAACAAAATCACCATCTCTTTTATTTGCCGATTGCATGTTGTAGTTTTGAACTTGGTTCGAGTTAAATTTGTTTCAAAGTTTGATTCAAACTTTCGTTTGACTGTGGCTCGAACTTGAGTTTACGTGACATTCTTTTGAATGCTTCTTTGTTGTTCTCTCATTCTGTTTAGATAATGCATTGATAGCGCTGATGAGGAAGACAACAAAAATATCTACTACATGAGGAGAAGATGAATTTATGGATGGAATCAACATGTGAGGAGAATAAGAATTCAAAAAGACCAACACTTGGTGAGAAAATTAGTTCATAGACATTATTTGCGAAATGTGAATAAGAATATGATTCCATAAAAGTCCTCACTTGGAAGGCTTTTTCAGGATGAGCGATGTATAGAGGAGAAGTGTTCATAATGGAACTCTGGTGGTGCCTTCGATTTAATTATTTCGATGGGTTTTTCCCTTGATGTAGGAGTTGTTCTTCATGTCCTAAAGACTCTTGGAATATATGCAGTTGGAAGTAAGGTTAGTGAGGGTATCATTTATATCAATCAGGAATAAATGAAATCAGACAGGATAAAGAGTTTCCTTCTTCGCAATACTGCAAAAAAGGAAATATTATATTTGCACGGACTATTTCCTTTTAGCTGAATATTTAGATTATAAATATGTATTAATTAAGTTACTTAATTTAGCTTATACTGAATATTATGTACCTAAAATAGATTGTACAAACAATTATCTATTCAAATGAAAGCAAAAGAAAAGTTTTTCAGCCTATTTGCTCAAAATATTGACATGTTATTAGAGCTTGAATCCTTGAAATTTTAGCTTTTGTTATCTTTGGCCGGCATCTTCAACTGCTTTCTCACTGGAGCGCTCGTTCTTGTCTTTGAGTTGTGCAGCATCTTCATCCGCTTTGTTTGAGTTCTACCGCTGCTTCAAGCCGATCGACTCCCTTCGATTGGACCTCTGGTGCTGCGTTCTACTGCATCTTCTCTGGTGCGACATCTTCTTGATCGACATCTTCCGAGTTCTGCAAGTCTTGCACACTCGCAAACGATCTGCTCCCTTCGTTTTGTCGCAATCCACGACTGCTTTAAGCTTCGCCGCGCTCTTCGATTGACATCTTCCTAGTTCTTCTTGATCGACTCCCTTCACTCTGCCGCGATCCGCTCTTCCGCTCTGAGTTTTGCCGCGATCGTGGCTCTTTCTGTAGTGATCTGCTCGTCCGCTCCGAGTTCTGCTGCGATCGTCGCTTCAAGTTTTGCCACGATCCACTTGTCCGCTCGTTCGCTCCTGCTGCGATCTACTCTGTTCGATCGTCACGATTGCATTGCGACTGCTTCAAGCTTCGCCACACTCTTCGATTTTCGACCCTAGCCTTTCACGTTGATTTAGATCAACGATTTGAATTTTATTTATTTTGGATATTTCGATCAACGATCAATCTATTTAAAATGTCTTCTGAAATCTTAGCTATCGGATTTACGGTGAAGAATTATGACGCATGAGAATTTCAGCTCAGAATGTTCTTAAAAGGGAAGGAGCTTTGGGGCCATATTGCACGGAATTTTGGATCTATTGAGGCTCATATGGTGAACAATTTACAATCCTTTGACACAGCTAAAAAAATGAGGGAATACCTGAAGCGCGTTTATAATCAAGATAATTTTGCGAAACACTTTCAATTAGAACTTGACATGAGTAATTATAGTCAAGGTAATCTTTCAATCGAACATTATTATTTTGGCTTTTTAAATTTATGGAGCGAATATGCTGGTATTATCTATGCTAAAGTGTCAAAGGAGAACTTAGCTAGTCTTCAAGCTATTCATGAAGAAAGTCGTCGTGATCAATTTTTAATGAACCTGAGACCTGAATTTGAAACTGCTCGAGCTGGTTTGTTGAACAGAGATCCGGTTCCGTGTTTGGATATTTGTTTTGGGCAATTACTGCGTGAAGAACAAAGATTGGTGACACAAGTCACTATCAGTACAACCGGTGAATCATCAGAAATAATTAATATGACATATGCTGCTAAGACCAAAGGGGAGTGGTGCTACAGTTGCAAGAAATTTGGTCATATTGCACGAAATTATGAAAATAAGGTATGTAATTATTGCAAGCAAAAGGGACGTACTCTTACGGAGTGCCCAACACGTCCTTAAAATCGCAAACCACAAGCACTTCATGCCATGGTATCTGACAATCCTGCCTCGACTTTTACTGTTGCTGACAATAATCAATTAACTGTCACACCCTATATGGTTCAACAGATGATTCTTTCTGCCTTTTCTGTTCTAGGCCTTCAAGGAAAAGGTAAAACTATTTCTTCGATTACCTCTCCTTGGTTTGTTGATTCAGGCGCCACAAATCATATGACTAGCACTGCTGAGTTATTGCATAACCAACGACCGTACACTGGTACTCAATATATTTAGGTTGCTAATGAAAATAATATTCCAATTACGTCGGTGATATTAACTCATCCTTCAACTATGTTTTGGTTTCTTCTAAATTATTTATTAACTTACTCTTCGTTGGTCAAATTGTGGATAATAACTGTGAAGTACATTTTTCTTGTGATGGTTTATTGTGCAGGATCAGGTGTCGGGGAAGGTGATAGCGAAGAGGCCTAAAGTGGGCACTGTTTCCATTACAATTTACTGTTCCTCAAAATATTTCATTAGTATCTTCAGTTGTTGAGAATAAGACAGACATCTGATATAAAAGACTAGGTCATCCAAATGATATGGTGTTGAAACATTTACGTAAAAGTGGTGTTTTTTGTTATACAGATAAGAATTTAGTAGTTGTCTGTTCTGTTTGTAAACTTGAAAAAAGTAGGACATTACCTTTTTTTTTATTTCAGACAGTCGTACCAATAAATATTTTGACATTATTCATAGTGATGTTTGGGGGATTACACCAGTTATTTCACATGCTTAATATAAATATTTTGTGACATTTATTAATGATTACAGTCGATTTACTTGGATATATTTTTTGCATTCCAAAACAGAAGTATTTACTGTATTCCAAACATTTTTAGCATATATTGAAACTCAGTTCTCCGCTCACATTAAAATCTTATGATCTGACAATGACGGTGAATACATGTCTCATGAGTTTCAAGCATTTCTTCAGAATAAAGGGATTCACAACATTCATGTCCCTATACATCGCAACAAAATTGAGTTGTTGAATGAAAAAATCAACATCTGTTGGATGCCATGCACACATTACTGATAGAATCTTCTGTTTTAGCTAAATTTTGGACTGAAGTTTTATCTACTGCAGTTTATCTCATTAATTGCTTACCATCTCAACAATTGAAGTATGAGTCTCCCTATCATCGAATTTTTGATAAATACCCTAATTATCATATGCTACATACTTTCGGATGTGTTTGCTTTGTTCATCTACCTGCTCATGAATGTCATAAATTGGTAGCTCAGTCAGTACGATGTGCCTTTATGAGGTACAGTCATAATCATAAAGGTTTTGTGTGTTATGATTCGATTAATAGTCGATGACATATTTCTCGAGATGTGATTTTCTTTGAACATTAATATTACTTTCAGCATCATGTGTCCACACCAGATACAGTTATACTTCCACAATTTGATAATTCTTCTGCTGATAAACAGTTCAAGCCAGACATTGTCTACACACGACGCCTGCCCCCTTCACCGTCAATCCTCCCCGACCCCGATCCAGAAATTGCTCCAATAAGTATTCGACAATCAACCCGACATATTCGTCTAGATAGATATGATTATTCTGCAATTTTAACTAATATTACTGTTCCTACCTCTTACTTTCAAGCTGCTAAACAAATTTGTTGGGTCAAAACCATGAAAGAGGAATTTCAGGCACTTCAAGACAATCACACTTGGGATATTGTTTCATGTTTTACTGGTGTTAAACCCATTGGTTGTAAACAGGTTTATTCTCTTAAATTCTGATCTGATGACTCCTTGACATGTATAAGGCAAGATTAGTAGCTTTTGACAATCGACGGGAGTACGGGATTGATTATGACAAAATATTTGCACCTGTGGCTAAGATGACAACTGTTCGACTGGTGTTATCTATTGCTGCATCTAAATGCTGGTTCTTAAAGAATATGGATGTTAAGAATGCATTCTTACATGTGGATCTCAAAGAAGACGTCTATATGACTCCTCCAGGCTTATTTTCAACACCTTCACATGATGTTTGTAAGCTCAAACGGTCCTATACGGTTTGAAACAGGCTCCACGGGCCTAGTTTGAAAATTTTCGCAATACCCTTTTTAGCTTCTCTTTTATTCAAAGTCAGTATGATTCATCATTATTTCTTTGCAAGACTGACAAAGGAATTGTTTTTGTTATTATTATATGTTGATGATATTGTCATCACAAAATCTGACTATCAATTGATGTCTCTGCTACAGAAACGTCTTTAGGGTTTTTTTCATATAAAAGATTTAGGTTCATTAATTTATTTCTTAGGACTCGAGGTTCACTCTTCTGCTACTGGTATTTTTTTTCATTAGCACAACTATATAAAGGGACTCATTGTTTTGGCTGGTCTTCTAGATGGTCGCTCCATCGATACCCCTTTGGAAGTAAATGTCAAATATCAACATAATGATGGTGACTTTCTATCTAAACCATCTCTATATAGACTACTGGTTGGCAGTCTCAATTATTTGACTATTACGTGTCCTGGTATTTCATTTGTTGTGCAACAAGTTAGTCAATTTATGCAAGCACCTACACATCTTCATTTTGCTGCAGTTCGACATATTATTCGATATTTGAAAGGTACTTCTCATCGTGGGTTGTTCTTTTCTGCAGAGTCTCCTATCACCTTAACAACCTATAGTGATGCTGATTAGGCTGGTTGTTCTGATACACGCCGATCTATTACTGGATGGTGCATGTTTCTCGGTAATTCTTTAATCTCTTGGAAGAGCAAGAAACAAGATCGAGTGTCTAAGTCATCTACTGAATTAGAATATCGTGTTATGTCCTCTGCTTGTACTGAGATCATTTTGCTTCGTGGTGTGCTGGCTGAGCTTGATTTTCCTCAGCTTGAGTCTACTTTTCTTCATGCAGATAATACTAGTGCTATCCAGATTGCTGCTAATCCGTCTTTCATGAGCGCACAAAACACATTGAAGTAGATTGTTATTCCATTCAAGAAGCCTATGATGAGGGTGTTATATCTCTTCCTCATATCACTTCTGATCTTCAAACGACTGATATATTTATTAAAGTTTTTTCTCGACAGCGTCATCAGTTTCTTGTCAGCAAAGTGATGCTTCTTGACCAGCCAACATCAATTTAAAGGGGGATATCAATCATGAATAAATGAAATCATGCAGAATAAAGAGTTTCTTTCTTCGCAATACTGCAAAGAAGGAAATATTATATTTGCACGGATTCATTTCTTTTAGCTGAATATTTAGATTATAATTATGTATTAATTTACTTAATTTAGATTATACTGAATATTATGTACCTAAAATAGATTGTAAAAATTATTATTTATTGGAATGAAAACAAATNTAACTGTTTAATCTCTTGGAAGAGCAAGAAACAAGATCGAGTGTCTAAGTCATCTACTGAATCAGAATATCAAGCTATGCCCTCTGCTTGTACTGAGATCATTTGGCTTCGTGGTGTGCTGGCTGAGCTTGATTTTCCTCAGCTTGAGTCTACTTTTCTTCATGCAGATAATACTAGTGCTATCCAGATTGCTGCTAATCCGTCTTTCATGAGCGCACAAAACACATTGAAGTGGATTGTTATTCCATTCAAGAAGCTTATGATGAGGGTGTTATATCTCTTCCTCATATCAATTTTGATCTTCAAACGACTGATATATTTACTAAAGCTCTTTCTCGACAGCGTCATCAATTTCTTGTCAGCAAAATGATGCTTCTTTACCAGCCAACATCAATTTGAAGGGGGATATCAATCAGGAATAAATGAAATCATGCAGAATAAAGAGTTTCTTTCTTCACAATATTACAAAAAAGGAAACATTATATTTGCATGGATTCATTCCTTTTAGCTAAATATTTAGATTATAATTATGTATTAATTAAGTTACTTAATTTAGATTATACTGAATATTATGTACCTAAAATAGATTGTACAAACTATTATTTATTGGAATGAAAGCAAATGAAAAGTCATTTAGTCTATTTGCTCAAAATATTGACAATTTATGGTCAACCAAGCATGGGGATCTCAGGGAATAATTTGGCGTTATGTGTTTAAGACTTGCTAATATGGATGGATTAGGCATTGTAAAGACTTGAAAAATGTTTGGAATCCATGCAGATATGATAAGGAGATTGTGTGAGTTTTTGAAGTCATTTAGGGTTGTGATAANTGTTTGGAATCTATGCAGATATGATAGGGAGCTTGTGTGAATTTTTGAAGTCATTTAGGGTTGTGATATGGGCCAAGTCAATTTACTTAGTTTGGCTGGTTGAACTAGCTTGGAGTTTTTCCTACTTTTATTCTTGGGGAAGGGGCTAGAGTGAGTTTTGTAGAGGATGAAGATAGATGGAGAGGGTGTGAATTCACAAATACAAATTAATCAAGAGCAATAAAAAAAATACTCTCACCCTTAAATGCCGATGGTGCAAAATGGCACGTACTATTATGCATGACGCAACACTACATTTTAATAGCAAGCACTATTTGCATCATATAAAATGACACGTAGAGCATTGCCCCCATGGCACAGATGAAGTTGATCAGACATACACAGACACAGACACACATACCCTCAAACTCACAGAGACACTAATTACAGCCAAGGTATATAGCGCTGATTAGGTGCTGAAGAGTCGATAGCTTTAGGAATGACTTCAATTTGAGAAGACTTGTTGACTAGGTGGGGAAGTACTTCCATAGTTAGTTTAACCGAGACCATTACAAGATCAGGGACAACAATGTCTCTCTTCTTACTAGCCTGAGTGAGTTCTAGTTTTACTGTTTCTCTTCTTTGAGCTCTTTTCTCTCCTCTTTCACATTCTTCTAATTCTCATTAAGAATCTCCATGTTCACAAATTAGCTAAAGTCAAATGGCAAGAGAACAAAAAGCACGACCTCATAACCTTCTCATTGCCAAATGTCGAGGGCCTATACTAGGAAGCAAGTTAGGCTGACATGGATAAAACGATAAAGACATCAAATTTGTATAAATTTTTATATTGACAACTTTTTTTCAATAATATTTTCTATTTTTTTCTCTTGTGCATTAAATGTGCAGCATTGCACTAACATAACTTTTTTAGAGAAAATACAAGTAGTAATCTTAGCATGAAAAAGCGGAGGAAAACTGAGGAAGGCTCTACTTTTTTTTCGAAAATTTATTTTTGCTCATTCTATCGTCCTTTTCTCAGCTTTCTTCTAAAGATATAGGNTTTTTTTCTCTTGTGCATTAAATGTGCAGCATTGCACTAACATAACTTTTTTAGAGAAAATACAAGTAGTAACCTTAGCATGAAAAAGCGGAGGAAAACTGAGGAAGGCTCTAATTTTTTTCGAAAATTTATTTTTGCTCATTCTATTGTCCTTTTCTCAGCTTTCTTCTAAAGATATAGAATAATTGTCTGACTAAATGTTTTCCATAAATGTACTAAGGGTAGAGACTTGCCTGCTAAGATGGATTTGGAAGCCAAGTTCAAAACAGACTTGCTAGTTGTGTTCAAGAAAGATCTTCACCAAGGGGAGAATTCACCAGCCAGATTTAAGGCTGACTACTCCTTAGAATCGAGGCGAACATGCTGATAGGGTTCAAGGAGGATTGTCAAGCTTATCAAATTTATTAGACCAAGCAAGCTTAGTTATANAAGGGGAGAATTCACCAGCCAGATTTAAGGCTGACTACTCCTTAGAATCGAGGCGAACATGCCGATAGGGTTCAAGGAGGATTGTCAAGCTTATCAAATTTATTAGACCAAGCAAGCTTAGTTATGGTTGTCGGACTAGGGTCAAAGAAGATTCAGCCATGGGATAAGTTGATAGACTCAACGAACTTGCTAGAACAAGCAAGCTCAGCTATAGTCATCCCCTACCCAGTGTTGCTTATTAATTTTCATTGGAGCAAAATACTTCTTTCAAGCTAGCCAGCTGAGCACCAGATTTAGTTTCAAGACTACATGTCTCTTACATTTTACGGCTACAAATTGATTATCCTAATTATGCATGCATGCATGCATGTATGCTTGTGCTCAAACGATGTCCCTCATCTATAAATAGGTGTAATGAGGGGAGCCAGGTTAATGCTAAATAAGGTTCTGAGAGACACACACACACACATATATATAAGGTTCTGATATTATCCACCAACAGATAAATCTGGAACCACTATATTTGTCTTGATTTATATTTCTTATTAACATATGAGACATGTTCATTACTATCAACTTGATTTGGAATCAATCTGACACCATGATGTAGTCATATTATAATTTTAAAGTGACTAAAATAATGTTGTGGAATGGGTTGCAAATTCCAGAGTTTTTCCATAGCTTGGAAAAATCATGAGTTTCCTTGTGAATTCAGATGCAACAACTTTCCCATATGATGCCATGGTGATCAAGAAAATAGATTTATCATGAATTTGATCATAAAAATTCCAATTAGTTGTGGCCAATCCTTCAACTTTTCTTCCATTTGTTATTTTCCTTAAATTTAGCCTATATGAAAAGTTGAATTCACTATTAGTAGTAAATGAGAGAATGATAATGGTAACTGAAACTCATCTCATTTATTGAACTTATTGTTGTTAGCCGTTGTTAGCATAGGGGAGGGACTAATGCTATGTGAAATGAATTTCATTCCATTGATTTCAAAGTTTAGTTACAAGTTATATTATTGCCATTTAATATCCTAATAGTGAAATAAAAAATTTTGTTTCAGGACATATCTAAGATAAAATAGGAAACATAAGATAACTTCTATATACTCTACATAAATNTTCTTGGGGAAGGGGCTAGAGTGAGTTTTGTAGAGGATGAAGATAGATGGAGAGGGTGTGAATTCACAAATAAAAATTAATCAAAAGCAATAAAAAAAAACTCTCACCCTTAAATGCCGATGGTGCAAAATGGCACGTAGTATTATGAATGACGCAACACTGCATTTTAATAGCAAGCACTATTTGCATCATATAAAATGACACGTAGAGCATTGCCCCATGGCACAGACGAAGTTGATCAGACACACACACACATACCCTCAAACTCACAGAGACACTAATTACAGCCAAGGTATATAGCGCTGACTAGGTGGTGAAGAGTCGATAGCTTTAGGAATTCTTTCAATTTGAGAAGACTTGTTGACTAGGTGGGGAAGTACTTCCATAGTTAGTTCAATCGAGACCATTACAAGATCAGGGACAACAATGTCTTTCTTCTTACTAGCCTTAGTGAGTTCTAGTTTTAAAATTTTTCTCTTCTTTGAGCTCTTTTCTCTCCTCTTTCACATTCTTTTAATTCTCATTAAGAATCTCCATGTTCACAAATTAGCTAAAGTCAAACGGCAAGAGAACGAAAAGCACAACCTCATAACCTTCTCATTGCCAAATGTCGAGGGCCTATAATAGGAAGCAAGTTAGGCTGACATGGATAAAACGATAAAGACGTCAAATTTGTTTAAATTTTTAAATTGACANTTTAAACTGTGGCAATTTTTCTTTGGGATATTTACGTACACACCACACAATCACTTTGTATTTACATATCTACCACCAAAAATTTGATATGTACATTTATAACATTTTAGTTCCATAAAATATCCATTAAAAGGTGTACTTCACTTTTATAAAGTTAATAAATGTGGTATTTTTTATGTATTATTAAAGATTTGAGTATTATGCATGTAAACATGAATGTTGAGGTGTTAGATATGTAAATATATAACAATTGTGTGGTGGTATGTATGCCAAATGTCCCTTTATCTTGTACCCTAATGCAAGGATCATTCATTTTTTTTTTGTGCAATTGTAGAAGATTCCTGTGTAGAAACTGGAGGCTGACTGCCAAGAATTCTATTTCCATTAAATGTGGTTGTGTTTTTGGGGGCAGGTAGTAATCATCTAGGATAACTCAATTATGACGGATGAGGTAGATGCTAATACTGAAAAATTAACGTACTTTTTCTTATTTGATAGGGTTGGAAGAAACTCGCCTGTACTTTGCTTTACTATTTTCCTCTATAAATTTTGTGCATGCGAATTCAATATTAGTCTCTTAAAATNTTATTTGATAGGGTTGAAAGAAATTTGCCTGTACTTTGCTTTACTATTTTCCTCTATAAATTTTGTGCATGCAAATTCAATATTAGTCTTTTAAAAATGCTTGGATATCACTCAACCGTCTCTATATATTGATTGACTTTTGAAACATTAAAATACAATCGATAGGGTCAAGCCATGGAAATGAAATAGTTAAACTTCAGCTGGGTAGTTGATGTGAAAAAATTGGTATGGCTTTGGTTGCTGCAAGGTAGTTACGGGTTTATTTATTCTACTTGCAAAATTGGATATTTAAAGAGATTAATGAAATTTTGTTTTGCTGGAGGAGTGGACACTTCTATAATGTTGGTTTTCCAGCACAATGAACTATATGAAAATACTTTGCAAAGTTAACTTGTGATGTGTGTGTGCCTACACAAGAGCACCCGTTTGAGGCGTGAGAGACTTATATCCAACCTGTTGGAGGTTTGTCTCTAGTAAGTTTACATTCTCGAAACAGGCAAAGTGAATAGTGCTGTTAACTTTGGTGCTGTTCTTATCTTTGATTTTCTTGCTTTTAGTTCATTTGGTGTTTTTTTTGTTTTTTTCTCCCTTAGCCTTAGATTTTGTCTAGAATTGGGCCTAATAGTTGCATGCTAATATGGTAACTTGTACTCTCTTTGCTATATGCATTACAATTCATATGTTTTTTTCACAATATTTTCCATCCCTTTAGTCAAAAGCTGTTAAACTTATATGAAATAGATGTACAGTACCTATTCAAGTATATGTATTATGAACAACCACAAATCAAGTATTATTAGCAAGATGGTTTAAAATATGAAGCAAACCGTAAGGCTTCGCGTTTACTTTTTTTTTTTTTTTTT
>JXCR01046620.1:0-44649 GCA_002079205.1 Phalaenopsis hybrid cultivar | reverse complement strand
TCACATTAGGCTTTTCAGCTAATTACTACGTTTGATATATAAAACCTTTGTTTTCAGTCTGTCGGGATTGTTTCGTTTGATTAATTCCAACCTTTGCTTTAGTCCGCCAAGACATGCAATCAAACTATTCCCTGAGTCAAAGTTGCTGTGTATCCCTCCAGCCTCCTGAAAATGAGGCTTGAGAACTTTCATGCAACTTTGACCTGTACCTACACTTTTTAGGTTTAGGACTCCTTATTATGACTTTTCTGCTGAGGCTTGTAGACTTGTTAGTTGGAAACCAAAAACAAACTCATACTGGCAACCTTCTAATACCTTATTATTATGTCAACTAACAAACCGCATGTGCTGCTTTTATTATGTCTATCATATCCATTCTGCCCGTGAAGGAATTGTTTAATCCATAAATGGGGTACATTTTAGACTACTAAATGTTTCAAGTTGAAATAATTTGATGCAGAAGGATTCAAAAACGTTTTCGATGTCAAATGGCTTAAATGTATGGTTTTTAATAAATAAATCTTGTGCATAAAATGTCGAATTTGGTGAGAGTAGTCCATATGCTGTATCAATTTGTTCATTAGAAATTCAGTCAAACTTAATGTTGTTTTTCAATATGACGTTTGGTTCTTTTAGAATAAATATAGAATTTTTTCTTATAATATTTTAAGCAGCTGCTTGTCATTGCAATCACATTCAAATGTGTGCTGGATTGTGGATGGCACTGTGCAACTTCATTATTTTTTTGTTGTAGTTGAGAACAGGGTAGAAGGCTATTGATGTGCCTTGGTTTTTGTTCGTTGTTTTGAACAACCTGATAATTACCGCAAAGTTTGGCTTACTTTTCATCAAATTTGTTTATCTTAATCATGTAAAACAATTGCAGCCATTGCTGTTTCAAGAGATCACAAGCCTGATCAAACAGATGAGAGACAGAGAATTGAGGATGCTGGAGGTTTTGTTATCTGGGCTGGTAATTTAAACTCAGAAAAATGCATATATATATATATATATCAAATTTTATTTTTGTATGTCTTAGTAAGATGTCTTGCAGGCACATGGCGCGTTGGTGGTGTATTAGCTGTTTCCCGTGCATTTGGTGATCGTTTCTTGAAGCAGTATGTGGTTGCAGATCCTGAAATTCAGGTAAAAATCAATCTAAGTGCATCTATGTTTATTTTCAAACTGTTAACTGCATAAATTATGTAGGTTTCTGCAGATGGTTAAGCAGNTATTAGCTGTTTCCCGTGCATTTGGTGATCGTCTCTTGAAGCAGTATGTGGTTGCAGATCCTGAAATTCAGGTAAAAATCAATCTAAGTGCATTTATGCTTATTTTTAAACTGTTAACTGCATAAATTATGTAGGTTTCTGCAGATGGTTAAGTATTTATATAGGGTTGTAAAATCAGTTCAATATCATGCACATCTTGTTTNATATAGGGTTGTAAAAACAGTTCAATATCATGCACATCTTGTTGGTTGTTTGTATTCAGCTAGTTCATTAAGGGAGCGAGCTGGATTTGAACATGATTTTTTTGATGCTTCCACTAAAAATGTGAACACAAATAAAATCCATCTCTATTATGATTTGTTGGACAAGTGTTTGGTATATGTAACTAAATATAATTGCCTTTATTTTTAGAATAATAACATGAGCCTCTTTTATCAGTTTTGTGTTTTACCATTCAAAAGCTTTTGATGTGCTTATATTATGGAAAGGACGTGCTCAACTTTTCTAATGTACTATAAGAAACACATTTTTTTTATACAATCGGAACTATCAATCAATAAGTTTTTGATGCAATTAATGGTGATTAGCTCGACTAGCATATACTCTATTTGTGCTCGTCTCAAAAATTAACACGCAGTACGCAAACATTTTTTTTACTAGTTAATAATGTTGTGCTCNTAAGTTTTTGATGCAATTAATGGTGATTAGCTCGACTAGCATATACTCTATTTGTGCTCGGCTCAAAAATTAGCACGCAGTACGCAAACATTTTTTTTACTCGTTAATAATGTTGTGCTGNGCTTCTGTGTGCTTATATTATGGAAAGGACGTGCTCAACTTTTCTAATGTACTATAAGAAACACANTGGTTTTTTGGGTGTCTCTACTGGTTTGGTGCCTCTCATAGAGCTTAATATACTTTTAAGGGGAGACTCTTTGAATCTTCCTATTGTCAGATGTTCACAATGATATGGCTTACGGTCTCCTTTCATCATTAATGTCTTCGGTTTTTGGCTTTGGGAGAGGATATACTGCTCTATTAATCATCATCTCTTTGTAGTTCTGCTACTCCTACCGAGGAATAGCCTCTCTCAGAAGATTGCTTTAACTTTTGTTATATTGCATTTCTCTCCTTGTACTTACTTTTCTTCTTATTTCGCTACAGTTTCTTTCTTTAATACGTTTTTTGGGAATACATGTAAATATCTTTTGGAGTTTTCCTAACCCACTTTCTGGAAGATCCTACTTTCTGGGTTGTATACTAGAGGGAAGATCCTACTTTCTGGGAATACATGTTTTTTGGGTGGGTTGTATACCGGAGGGAAGATCCTACTTTCTGGATTTTTCCCCACCCACTGTGTTGTCCTACCTTTTCTTACTGTATAAAATCTCGTACGGGCTTTTGCAACACACACACACACACACATATATATATATATATATATGCCGTAATGTAGAATTTCGGAGGTTTCTGACGTTATTTTTCTGGTTCTCGATGTTTCTCTCTGTTCCAACGCTCACCGAAACTGAATGATCGGTGGTATTGTTTTTCGTTTCTATCGCTCTCGAAATTAAGGTTTGATTCTCAAAGCGTCCAGGTGGAAATCCTTCTGCGGCTCATGGTTCTCGCTTTTTATTCTGTAGCAGATGAGTGTAGGTAACAGCGTTGATTCGCCCGTCAGCGGCGGAGGGCTCAGTCATAATGGAAAGTTTAGTTATGGGTATGCGAGCTCTACTAGAAAGAGGTCTTCGATGGAGGATTTCTATGAGACGAGAATTGATGGGGTTGACGGTGAGATTGTTGGTCTTTTTGGAGTTTTTGATGGTCATGGTGGCGTCCGAGCCGCTGAGTATGTGAAACAACACCTCTTCAGTAATTTGATCAATCATCCAAAATTTATCAGTGATACTAAGTCAGCCACAGCTGATGCCTACAGCCATACAGACTCTGAGTTCTTGAGATCTGAAAATAATCAAAGCCGAGATGCTGGATCAACAGCTTCGACTGCTATTCTCGTTGGTGATCGTCTCCTTGTAGCTAATGTAGGAGATTCTAGAGCTGTCATATGTCAGAGTGGAAATNGATTTTCATGGAACAATAGGAAGAGGTGGTTGATGGATCTCTAGAGTTCCTCATCCTCGCAAGTGATGGACTCTGGGATGTAGTCTCCAATGAGGTAGTTCTGAATTTTTACTTAAAAATGTTAGCATGGATCAGATTCCTCTGAAAATAATAGCTTTGTGATGTCTGCATGCAAACTAACCCAGGAGGCTGTAGCCATGGTCAAACCCATTGAAGACCCAGAACAGGCTGCAAAGAGCCTGTNAGGTGGTTGATGGATCTCTAGAGTTCCTCATCCTCGCAAGTGATGGACTGTGGGATGTAGTCTCCAATGAGGACGCTGTAGCCATGGTCAAACCCAGTGAAGACCCAGAACAGGCTGCAAAGAACCTGCTGCAGGAGGCTTCCCTTAGGGGAAGTGCTGACAATATAACCTGTGTCGTCGTGCGGTTTCTTGGTTGCATTAGTGAGGATAACACTCACAGCGTACAAGAGCAGTGAGGTTGGAATAAAATTCACTTATAAAGCTTTTCTCTAGTAAAGCAAAAGGCATCAGAGGAAGGTATGTTTTGCATATTTCAGTACTGCAAGCAATGAAAAGGAATTGATTTTGCTAGCACAAGGTAGGTTTTTTTCTGGAACGGCTGTTGCTTGAAGAACGTAATTTTTTTCTTTTCTCAGTATAATCTCTTAGGTTGTAATGAATTTGTTTCTAAATAGAGCCCAGTTTGGTGTCGACATGCTTCTGAAAATTATCTGGTGATTTTGTTCTGTTGATCGTCTATATGCTTCTTATATACATTTTTTTTCAGGTCAAACTTTTAGAGTTGGTTTTGGTTTTATTCATTTTAGATTCTGGTGAAAGCCTTAAATTCAGATTTAATTTTTTTAGTTTAACTTTTTGCATTTGGTTTCAGTTTTTTTTTTAAGGAAGATTTACATTCTACCTCTCAATTCTTACATATCTACATATCCAACATCTAAATTTCAAAATTTTCATGGATGCCGCTTTACCTGTACAGGAAAAGGTGTATTTCACTTTTTAAAAGTTGAAATAGTGGCACTTTTGATGTGTTATGGAAGATTTGGGTGGCATAAATGCAAAAAGTAAAGGTTTCAGCGTTATATAAAAATTGGGTGGTATGTAATGTATGTAAATGACTCATTTTTATTATCAGAATTGCAAGCATCTTAAAATATTTTAAATATCTATTAATCTTGAATCTATTACAATTTGAAATAACTAGTAGGAATGATATTTTTTTAAGGCCTGTGTCCACCATGAAGAGGAAAAAGGGGGGGTATTAACATATATACCGCACAATCCATATGTATTTACTCATCGAGCATCAAAACTTTCTTATTTGCATAGAAAATACTCAAATCCTTAATATCATATAAAAAATATTACTACTAACGGAAATATACCTTTACATGGATAGGTTGACAATAAAGTGTTATACATGTTAATATCAAATTTTAGGTTCAAGATATGTAAATAAATAAGAACATTAGGGTATGTCTAGATTTCTGAAAGATGAAGCTGCAAAATGTGATACTAAGTGCAATAGTTATATAGATTAAATTTTAGGTGCAAAATCTGTAAATAATTGAGAATTGTCTAGTATGTGTTACATTTTTGCAAAAAACATTGTTGCGAAATGTGGCTCTTAGGGTGGCATGGTGTTAATTGTGTTATTGTTTTTAAAAATATATCTATTAGTATTACGTCTTATTTTATTTTTATATTTATTGAGTATTACATGCTGATTTAAATTAGTTTTTCTACATAAATTTGAATAATTTTTGTTGAAGGATCTACTAACTGCAGAGTAACAGTGGTTAGGGGGTTATTTCTCGTAATCCCAATATTTTAAATACTAATAATAGCATTAGGTTGATGTTTGCTCCAAAATCACATAAAAATTTCTCATAAAATCAGTCTCCTATTGCACATGAAATTGTAAAGCTATCATGTTCTTTAAGTTTTTCAGGAAGTTTTTTCTTATTTATAGCACTGCACTCATTACTAAGTGGAACTGTTTCAATATCTTCAAATTTTTTTTCTTGTTAAAAATATCTTTTATAAACTTTACATAACTTGACATTTGTTCTAGAGCTTCAACAAATGGAATATTAATTGTAAGCTTCTTAAAAATTTTAAAAAATTTTAAAAATTGTTTATCCAATTGTTGTTGTCGAAGCCTCTGAGGAAATGAAGGTGAAGGTTTTTCTAAATCAACTTTAAGTGGAGAAATAAGTCTCTCTAAACCTTTCAGAGCATCCTCTTTTGGTTCTTCAATCTCTTCTCTCTCTACTTTAGTCTCTTTTTGAACTCTTCCTTCCAATTCTCTTCCACTTTTCAGTTGAATGACTTTTACTTGTTCTTTATTCTAGTTTTTCGTTTTTACTTCTGTATTACTAAGAAGCGTTCCTTGGGATCTGTTACTTAATGAATTTGCTTGTCCCAATTGATTCTAAATATTTCTAATTATAGCTCATTGACTTTATAATTGATTTCTCATTTGTAACACCACTTATTTTATAGACAACTTCTTCTCCTTAAATTGTAGATTATTGTTAAAACTTGAAGGATACGTAGGTCTATAATTATTATTTCTTTGGTTGTTCTAGTTTCTCAATGTGTTTACTTGATTGTTCACCCATTGTTAATTACTAACATCTGAAGTATTATTCTAGTTAAAGTTAAGATGATTCTTCTAACCTGTGTAATAATAGTTTGAATATGAGTTATTTTGTTTATTATTTATGAATTCAAAGTCTCTAATGATGTTTGAGAAATCTACCATTTGGCCTAATGAATTCTCTTCAATCATGAAAATTGGTTGAGAAAAATTCATTCTAAATTGGTCTAACTTCCTTGAAACTGCCGCAACTTGATTTGCTAGCATGGAAAAAGCATCAGTTTCATTAATATTGACTACTTTCTTAAGATTTATTCTTTCAGAAGGTCATTGAAAATTATTTGTAGTCATTTCTTCAATTAAATCATAAGCATCATGAAATGATTTTGACATCAATGAACCACCAACAACGACATCGATAATAGATTTAAGAGATCTAACTAATCCATTATAAAATGTTTGAATTATTAATCAATCTAGTATAGCATGATGTGGACACTTTCTTAAGAGTTCTTTAAATTGTTCCCATGCTTCATAAATATATTCTCCTTCAAACTGATAAAAAGATGTAATAACATTTCTAAGCTTCACAGTTTTTTATGGTGGAAAATATTTAGCAAGGAATTTTGGTAACTTTTGAGTATGTTTAGGGTTATGGAGGTGGTGATGGGGTGTGAGGTGTGTGTGTGAGTGTATATGTGAATGTCCAAGTCACAAAGGGTCTCCCTAAGCTCTTGATCCTATGAGAACTCATCTTTTGAGTTCTCACCCGCTGTTCTTAACCACCAGAGTGCTGGAGGTATAAGACCACCCCTGCGGGACTTCAAAAAAGAGCTAGGAAGTTATTTGAATTTATAGGTGGAGTGGGTTTCATCAAGTCTTCTAGGATAGTCAATATGAAAGTCAGGGGTTATGGGGAGCCATGGCTACCATTAGGGCAAGCCAGGGTGGCCGAGAGGACACTCAAGTAGATGGATAAACAACGCAATTTGCCAATAGGAGTGAGCTAGCTCAGGAAGTCCTAATTTTTGGTTTTAGCCATTTGGGACCTCTCAGGCATGTTGTTTTCTAGCCACTAGATTGACTGACCATGGCTGAGCTAGTGCTAGCTAAGTCAGGGAGTTTAGTGGAGTTAATGGTGAAAACCTTGGGAGCTTGGAAGGCTCGTTGGTAGGATCTCATTGGTTTAGCCAATTTTAGGAGGAAATCCCCTAATTCAAAGAACCCTTGGTCCATGGCACCACTAAGGTGGGCTAGGTGGATCTTGGCTGGCTATTAGGGTCTAAAATGTGGCTGTGGTGGCCAAGGTTGGGCTAGACCAAGTGGCTTAAGGTGAATTTAGGGTTTGGGTTCAAGAACATGGTTTAGACTTGGACTTGGGTTTGGGCTTGGCTAGAGTTTGGATTTAGGTCAATTGAGGGTTCAACTTAGTGTAGAATATTGTCATGAGTGATTGGAAAATCAATTGAGTGGAAATTGAGAGGTTATGAAGTTTAATTTGGAGGAATTTGGATTTTTGGGCAAAATTGGGGGTTTTGAGCTAAATTGGATTTGGGTTAGGTTTGGGTTAGGGTTGAGTTTGGTTCTAGGCCAATTGAGGGTTCAAATTGGTCTAAGGGAGTGTTATGAAGAGTTTAGGATTCAAAATTGAGGAAATTAGATTGGTTATGAGGTTCAATTTAATGAAATTTTAAGGTATGGTTAACTTGGGGATTTTGGCCCAAAATTGAAATTAGGGTTTGTAGGTTGGTTCAATTGGGCTCCAAATTGATTTAGGGTGGGATTGGAATGTTGAAATTAAGTTTGGAATTGAAATTGGGTGAGATTGAAATGAATTTTGTGGAAATTGAAGTTCATTTGGGGACTTTAAGCATTTAAGGGCAATTTGGGAATTTTGCCTAAATTTGGTGGATTTGGGGACAATTGGAGTCAATGAGTGGTTAGGATTGTTTTTGGGGACATTTAGGGTGAATTTGGAAATTTTGGAGCTTGAGGGGTATTTTGGTAAGTTTGGCAATTTTTGGAGTATCTTAGGAATTTTGAGAATTTTGGGGTGTTTTGGGCAATTTGAGTGGTTTGAAATGGTTTGAGATGATTTTTTAAGAGAATTTAAGAATTTGTGCAATTTTGGTAAAATTAGGGTTTTAGGGGCATTTTGATAATTATGGAAAAGTTTAGGGGCAAAGGGTCAAAATTGGGTATTTGAGCAAAATTGAGATTCAATGAAGAGGCTAATCACAAAAGTACCTATATGGTTCCATGAGACCAAGGAAATCCTCTATTTTAGATCCTCCATGTGTTGGTTCTAGCTATCCTTGCCAAAGGTTAAGGGTTTGGGGGACCACCCACATGAGTTTTCAAAAAAGCAGGGAATCAGGCAAAACATGCTTGGTTTACGATTTTAGGTTGTGAGTGAAAGTGCCCTAAGGTCAGACAGTCTTATGTGGACTCCTCTTAAGCTTCCCTATGCTGGTTCTATCCTACTAAGTACTAGAGGTTAGAACCAAACATGTGAAACTCCAAGGAAAGCAAAAAGATGTGTTTAGAATTTCTAAGGGGGTAAGGTTCCATTACTAGTCCTCTAAATCCTAGGCTTCTAAAGAAGAAAGACTAGACCTCAACAAAAGTGAGGTCAAAAGGCCCAAAATGACGCGTATACCTCATTTGATAGAGGGAAATGCAAAGAGTCCAATAGTGCAATTAGTTTTGAAAAAGGCGGCCTCTAGCTCAATATATCTTAATTTGAGGTAGCCATGTGATCATGGGTGATTATGACAAACAATTTTGACTTTAGCTCATCTCGTAAAGAAAACACAAGAAATTTAGCGGTGCTATTAATTCTTTTATAAAGTGAGCCCCATATTTAGATATTTTAGTTCAAAATGTGGGCCCAATTGTAGGATAGAAAATTTTGATAAATTTTGAGAGAGAACTTTTTAGTTGGGTTTTAATGGATTAAATTAAGTTTTCTTAGCTTAAATTTTGCTTGTTTAAGGTTTGGCTTCATATTAAGTCCATCTTGAGTTGATTACGAGGCATATTCTTGTTATTATTGAAATTATCATGGGTTTAACGGGCCTCGAAAGAGAGTCCAATTTGAACATGGAGGAGTTCATTTAAAAAAAATTGATGATCCAGGTGCACTCGCAAAGTCCATTTTAAAAATAACATTTTATTGAAAGAATTTTATGTTCTACTATTTTAATGCATAAAACCCCAAAATATAAAATTTTACATAACAAAATGTGACCATGATAGTCAAACTAGTTCTTATGCTCTTCACATGAGATTATGAACATTTTGCAACTTGAAGAATTTAATTTTGATCATCGGATTGATTTATGGAAAAAAATGATAATTTCAAGGTGTTGAAGCACTATTCATGTTTGAAAAGTTAAAGTGAAGAGTTTCACATAAAAATTATAGCATATAATCATGAAAATTATTTGCATGGTCTTTATATGTGATAATATACATCATGCAACATTCAGAATGGAGGGTCAACTTAAGTGGCGTTCAATTGGATTTAAATTAAAAAAAATGGTAACCGAAAAGTGAGGTCAATAATAGAAAATCAAGAAAGCTAGCCTCATCTTAATCAGTGAATTACTCTTCAAAGAAGCAAAACAAAATTTCCTATTTCAATCTTTAATCCTATTCTCAAGGATAAGAAGTTGGACCCCAATCTTTGAGAACTTGATGAATTCTTTCTCATCGACCCTTACGGCGAATAGCCCTCTGAAAAGGCCAATCGATTACTAAATCTTCAACACCTCATGTACACGACCAACACAATGAACCCAACAAATGAATTTAACATTATTTAAGTTGGTTCAACACCATAATCATAAGAATTAAAGATGATTTCCACCAGCTCCTGACAAAGTAATAATCGTAGCACAAGAGAAGAAAAATCTATTATCATACACCGAGTTTGCCATTTTCTCTTTATTTGATGTTGCAAGGAAGTTGGAGGAATCAGAGACGTATTTTAGTCGGGCCATGTAGAGCCAATTTAATGGTCTTGTAGAGCATCTTAGCTTGGCTTAAGTTAATGACCACAATGAATGCATGCCATCACCCTGTAAAGAAACAAGCATGGAGAAAATAATGAGCATAAAATCATGGATTGGAAAAGCGACACAAGTGGAATAATCACAATGGAACCGTTTTTTATAATGTATGAGACCATAATTGACAACTATAATAAGGTAAAAAACAGAGTGCTAGATACAAAGAATAACATTTAATAGAATAGTCAAGTCATCGCATAAACCAAAGCACCAAAATTACATCCTTTATACAATTAAATCATAAATTTTTTTAGTGTGATTTTGTTCAACTAAATTTAAGCAATCGCAATCAATCAAGAAAAGTATAAAAATTCTATATAAGGAATTGAAATGATCTTGATAAATATTCAACCAAATTATTCTCTCTTTATTAGAAACGCTCCCCCAGTCTTAAAATAGTTTATGTGACTTGACTCAGCCTAGTCTTGAAGAACAAAACATTTTTTTACAAGCCTTAGTTCACCTCTCCCGCAACATCTGATTGTATATTCAAGCTCAGCTGACCAACATTTTGTGTGAGATATTCATGGAATCAAAGTTTACTGCAAGTAAAATGCACTATAAAAATATAGAAGGGATGTGAAAACAATATATATTTCTCCTTGCATTCATAGACTAATAAGATGCTTTACAAATTGTCTGATCTGGTCTAATGTCGAATATCTGATACTGTATGTGCTGGTGCTGGTGGTGGTGCCCCCACAGTCAATCGTCATCTACAAAGGAGGATCCTTGGTCAGATTATCGATTGGTGAGTCAAACTTTATGATAGTTGCTCCCTCAAGAATCACCATTGATATCTCTCGTTGAAAGCAAGTCTCCCTTCCTTCGCTTCATCACCAATTTGTATCATTTATGGTCGCTCAAAAACATCCTTTTATTTAACAAACGTCGCAACAACTCTTCAACTTGGATGTTTTTGATTGTNTCAAACTTTATGATAGTTGCTCCCACAAGAGTCATCATTGATGTATCTCTCGTTGAAAGCAAGTCTCCCTTCGCTTCATCACCAATTTCTATCATTTATGGTCGCTCAAACACATCCTTTTATTTAACAAACGTCGCAACAACTTTTCAACTTGGATGTTTTTGATTGACATGGCATATCAAGCGAATGTTAAACAACCAATTCTGACGGCGGAAAAAAGAGGATGAACTGCAAATGCGCTCAACATATGTCTCATCGTTTTATTTATATGAGTCAAAATCCAGAATTTGATGCACGTCATAAGTGGCATTTAAATTTTATAATAATTCAATGTATTAATTCTCTAATTTTTATTGAGTGATAACTTTATAAGAGATGAGAGAATAGAGAAACTAAATATGTACATCCTAAAGTAAACAAGACATATCAATAGGAGCAAGAATCTAAGTGGGTCTCCTTTTAGTTCAATGCCTTTTAAAGGATCCAACCCAAAGCTTGAAAGATAAATGTGGCTTAGCCTCATTAGCTCATACACTCATCAACTGAGACAAACAACTAGGTAATATTACATTATGGATGCCAAAGCCAAGATTCCCAAGTCATTAGAATAAGAATTAGTGACATGTGAGTCATTCGCCCCACAACTACTANATTTTTATTGAGTGATAACTTTATAAGAGATGAGAGAATAGAGAAACTAAATATGTACATCCTAAAGTAAACGAGGCATATCAATAGGAGCAAGAATCTAAGTGGGTCTCCTTTTAGATCAATGCCTTTTAAAGGATCCAACCCAAAGCTTGAAAGATAAATGTGGCTTAGCCTCATCAGCTCATACACTCATCAACTGAGACGAACAACTAAGTAATATTACATTATGGATGCCAAACCCAAGATTCTCAAGTCATTAGAATAAGAACTAGTGACATGTGAGTCATTCGCCGCACAACTACTTGACTTTGAGCATAAAATCTTCATGAAAAATAGTGACTTAAATGATTATGTGACCAGACAACAACTAGATCTCCCTAAAAGCCTAAGCATAATCATAGCCTATAAAAAGGAGAAAATTAAATGTAAACAAATTATAATCCCCATCCAATGAAATCCTGCTTATTACCACAATAACAGAGCTCTCTGAGTTAATTTTTATCCTCTTACTCTCNTAGACTTTGAGCATAAAATCTTCATGAAAAATAGTGACTTAAATGATTATGTGACCAGACAACAACTAGATCCCCCTCTAAAAGCCTAAGCATAATCATAGTCTATAAAAAAGAGAAAATTAAATGTAAACAAATTATAATCCCCATCCAATGAAATCCTGCTTATTACCACAATAACAGTGCTCTCTAAGTTAATTTTTTTCCTCTTACTCTCCTTCCATACACTCTATTCTTTATGAGCAATCCACAGATAAAATGAAATTGAACGTAAATAAATAGAAGACCTCCTATTTTTTCTTGAATTTATTCTTCAGGCTTCTAACATCTATGCCATATCAAGATGACTCCTTACTCAAACTATTGCAAACATAAAGAAATCGAGAGTCACATGTCAATGATTGAGAGGAGGATGAACATAGAGACCTGTGTGCAGCTAAATCTGCTTCCGGGGAGGAAGTGGACACAAAAATATAAAGGTTAAGAGAATGGAGATCAAAACATAAATGTCTGGTTTATTAGAAGGTTCTGCCTGATGATGAAAACAGGTCACAAACAAAGTTTTTTTTTGTTGTTGTGAAGGTATTAATGTTATCAACAATATTTTAGTTGGGTTGATCGTATTTTCTGGTATAATATTGAAGGAAAAAAAAAAAGAAGCTGGGTTTTCTGTACTTAATTTTGATGAATATGACTTCTGAAGTTATTTTATTTTTTGTCCCCTATTATTGATATGGGTTTGTTTTAGTCCTAAAATTTATAGAAATGTCAAAATAGTCACCTATTATTTTAAAATTAAACTCTGGTAGTCGTCTATACAGACTATTTTTGTCCCAATTTAAAGAGTTTGAGAACTATTTTGACAGTTTTATAAATTTTAGAACTAAAACACCTCCATGTAAATAATATGGGACTGTTTTAGAACTTAACTCTTTGATTGTGTACAGTAAATTTATTAAAGAAGTAATTAATTAATCTTTAATTATACCCAAAATAAATTAAAATTAGTTGTTGGACAAGTAATTGATTAATCATTAATTATAAAATATTTCTTAACTAAATTTGGATCATATTCTTGACCCTGATTTCTCCAACATTAATTATTGGCTTGATTGTGGCCGGGTGTAACATAGAAGTGGGTGTGCGAAGCTTAGCGCATCATTAATGAGAAAAAAATATTACATCAGGAGTTTTGATGTAAAAATGTATCAGGATTATAATCACCTGTCATGTGTACAGCTCAGGTGCATGCATAAAAAATGCATCATGACTCGTGATGTAATATTTTCTTCATTAAGGAGCCCTGCTTGGCGTCCCGTGACCAAAAAAAAAAAAAAAAAAAGTTTGAACCCGCGTGAGTGACGAGTGCAGGCATCAACTCATTTTGATTTTATTAAAATGTCAATCTTCTCTCCTAAAATATTTATATTTTAGGGTGCAAATAATTGGTTAATTTCAACCGCAGAAATAAGAATTTTCTCGTTCAAATGGCACGAGTTTACTCTTTGAAAGCTGTCCAATCACAGAATTGCTTGCAGAAAACTTTCATGATGACTGGTGTGCTATTCCCGTACGAAATTGATCAAACTTTCTTGCTTCCCAGAAGCTATTAATTTGGGAAAAAAATTACGTATGTCACATGATACGCATAGATGTGTACGTAATAGAGTACACGGAATTTATACGGGGATTACAATGGGGTTATAACCCGTTGTAACTCCCGTGTAACTCTCGTGTAACCCTGCTGTAACCTTGTAATTTTAATAATAAAATAAAAACGCGGGTTACAGCTGAGTTACACGAAAGTTACAAGAAAGTTATAACACGCTTGTAACCCCCATGTAACTCTCATATAACTCCCGTGTACCCTATTATGTACACATCTCTGCGTACCCTTGACANACTGGTGTGCTATTCCCGTACGAAATTGATCAAACTTTCTTGCTTCCCAGAAGCTATTAATTTGGGAAAAAATTTACGTATGTCACATGATACGTAGAGATGTGTATATAATAGAGTATACGGGATTTATACGGAGATTACAAGGGAGTTATAACCCGTTGTAACTCCCGTGTAACTCTCGTGTAACCCCGCTGTAACATTGTAATCTCAATAGATAAAATAAAAGCGCGAGTTACAGCTGAGTTACACGAAAGTTACAAGAAAGTTATAACACGCTTGTAACCCCCATGTAACTCCCATATAACTCCTGTGTACCCTATTATATACACATCTCTGCGTACCCTTGACGNATATCATTATCTAAAAACAAGTTGATGGTACTATAAGCTAAGTATTATGAAGCGTAATGACTAGCCATAANATATATATATATATATATATATATATAATCTAACCATTTCATTCCTAATTTCAACCTTATCTCACAAGAGGCCAAACCAAGGACACAAGTATAAGGTCAGGTAATGTAAGCCATGAAAAAAGGACAAAAGGAGAAGAAGAAGAGAAAAAGAGAGAGAACAAGAGAAGGATATGAAAGAAGGAGACAAGAGGGAGTATTGATAAAGTTTAGATTTACTAGCTAATTTTATGGAGAGATTTTAGAAAACTTCAGTTAGCAAATTAAAATTGAATTCTGAAATACTAGCTAATTTTCAAGTAGAGATTTTAGAAAAATTGGTTATGAAATTTAAATTTGAATTTTGAATTTCAATTCCTTTTCCTCTCTTTCCCTTTTTTGCAAATAAAGGTGCACGGTTAGGGAAGAAACCCACAGATANAAAATTGGTTATGAAATTTAAATTTGAATTTTGAATTTCAATTCCTTTTCCTCTCTTTCCCTTTTTTGCAAAATAAAGGAGCACGGTCAGGGAAGAAACCCACAGATGGATCATACATGTCAATAGAGAGCATTATTACCCATCGCATTACAAAGCAAAACCTAAACCTGAGACATGTATCATAAAAACTTGATAAAAGCTATGTTGAGAACAGAATCTACGCTGGAGAGAACCATCATAAAAAATNCCTAAACCTGAGACATGTATCATAAAAACTTGATAAAAGCTATGTTGAGAACAGAATCTACGCTGGAGAGAAAACCATCATAAAAAACTTCAAGTTTCAAGACAAAACACTTCAGAGGTAAATACGAATAAAAAATATAAAAATAAATAAAAATATATAATTCGAAGATAAATTACAAAATAAGAAATTTTGAAGAATAATTGGTCGTTTTAAACTTTAAAGCAAGGGGGTCCACTCTCTGGACTAGTTTGTAGAGTGATAAAATTAAGTGTAACCATTGGATATTAATTAGGTTCATTATCATTCACACAACATCCACTGGAAGGTACAATGCTATATCATTATCTAAAAACAAGTTGATGGTACTATAAGCTAAGTATTATGAAGCGTAATGACTAGCCATAATTTTCTCTCATGATTGAGAGGAAAAATTAATCATGGGGTTTTGCACCTATGAAATAACTCGAACAAGACAAAATCCTAATAAATGAGGATAAAATCTCTAAATAGTGTTTTTTTCTGAAATCCAATTTGCCATATGAATGAAAGTTTAACCTAGAAGCACTTATATATAAATAAAAAATGATGGAAATTTCAGAACACCCGAAAAGGTGCGGTATAATAAGTATGCAAATATTAACTTGGAAGTGTAGCTGACTACAAAGATTTCATTGAAGTGAGACCATCATTAATTGTATATTTTAACTATGATACGAAGAAGAAGTAATGAAGGCATGGTAAATAAATTACAATAAGGCTAATAAGATGATGATAGCGATGAAGATGTCCATGACAATGGCTGATAAAAAATTCTATATGATATAAATATACTTTGATTTTAGTAAAAAAAAAACTTTATTACTGTCTTGATATAAATGTTGAAATCATCAATGGTTGTACAAATGTTCAAGCTTATAAAATGAATAGCACCAAAAAAAAAAATCCCACCGCTTTCATTTTCTACTGGTAGTTAATAGCTTGAAAGGGAAACAAACTAGCCACCAAAAAGCCTATACAAATTCATCTTATATAGTTGTCAAAACTACCAGTAAAGCATACAGCGTCACTGATTCTTAAGGAAAGTTTTCTGGCAAATAAAAGGAAGTTAATAGCTTTTAAAATGAATTAAAAAAAATACTAATCGCCTTCATTTTCTACTTGGCAGTTAATAGCTTGCAATGGAAACAAGTCAACCGCCAAAAAGCCTATACAAATTCATCTTATATAGTTGTCCAAACTACCAGTAAAGCATACAGCGTCACTGATTCTTAAGGAAGGTTTTCTAGCAAATGAAAGGAAGTTAATAGCTTTTAAAATATATAAATTAAAAAAAAAAACTAATCGCCTTCATTTTCTACTTGGTAGTTAATAGATTGCAATGGAAAAAACCTAACAACCAAAAAGCCTATACAAATTCATCTTATATATTTGTCAAAACTACCAGTAAAGCATACAGCGTCACTGATTCTTATGGAAGGTTTTCTGGCAAATAAAAGGTAGTAGCTGATTGGCATGTAATATTCATTCATGGACAATACTAGAAAACATTTTAAAGGATTCAACAACAAAATCCTAATTAGAATGAAACGGCATAAGCTGCATACAGGTAGAAATTAAGATCTTACACTGTCCTATAGTGGTCTTTGAGTTCTTCTTTGAGAATCCCAAGCTCATACAATGGCGTATACCTTCTGGGTCCATTCCTCCTCCATCATCTGCAAATTTTCCATAAGGATGGATATCATTTTCAAAATTTTGAAAACACAAATGATTCCCTGATGTGTATGGTAATATATTGGTGGCAAGTACCTTGAACAAGTAACATAGGACTGCTATCTCTTGGATTGATCATCTTATCTACCTTGACAAATGTTGCACCATTGCATATCTATGGAGCAGGATCATAAAGACATAAAAGCAACAAAAAATATATCAAAAGCATTCAGCTTCTTCATTAAACAAAATTTGAAGGCATGGATAATATCATTCACACCTTATCGATACCAATGTTCTAAAAATACCCTGACCAGCTCAACTAAGTAGCAACCTATAGCTTAAANAAGGCATGGATAATATCATTCACACCTTATCGACATCAATGTTCTAAAAATACACTGACCAGCTCAACTAAGAAGCAACCTATAGCTTAAGCCAATACTTTGTTTCTTGCCAACCAAATTAAAAATTCCTGAATATTACAATTACTAGCTGCACAAGAAAATCTTTACCTCATCAACTGCATTGTCAAGAAGTTCGGCAATGGCTGCATGGAAAAAAGTGAAAATATCACAAATTTTCCGCAGATTAAAAAAAGGTAATAAAAAAAACATAAAAGCATACTAAGTCTCTTGAGTGCTGAAAGGAGAGATGAAAGCAAAATACCAAAAAAAAAAGAACAAAGCCTTGGGAAGATATCGATTGATCTGTTACTTAAAAGAAGAAAATTTCTGTAGTGCCAGCCAAAGAAAGACAAAAGCACTAAAAATAAATAAAAAGTAAGTAGGAAATTGGAAGGATTTAAAGAAGAGTGCCATAAACAAGCACATGCTTCAACAAATTATAGATTATCCCAATTGTCACATGATGTAACTGTCTCAATAGTGCACCCTTCTTGTTTCTTAGCAAAAAAAGACCTCCACAACCAAATCAGTTAGTTTTGTTAAACTTGCAATGGAAAAAAGACATAATGATGTGGGAGCATTAGGATGGTGTAACGTGTGATCCAGCTCGTACGTAATCCACTACAATCGGAACTTTTAGGATCTGTGATTCCTTTTCCGCAAAATTATATGATTCTCAAATTTTGTACTAATCGTGGAACATCCCATGACAATGTGACAATGATTTCCGCCTAGGATATCTTCCGATTGCAATTTCACCTAGTTTTTTTCCTTTATAAGTTTATTCTAAATTCCTTATTTCTAATTAGGGTTATTTGCTAATAAAAGCTATTTATATATTGTATTTTGTTGTTTGAGGTAGCTAGGTTTTGATTTAACTACTTTAGAGATATTATTATTCGTTTTATGATCTTCGGAGTACTATATCATTTCCTTTTACAGGTGGTGTGTTTATATCTTGTTCAAGAATAGATGGTGAAACCTCCTCACTATCCATTTCTTCCCCTTTCGTTGTCTAACTTGTTGATTCAGCCAGGACAGCCGCCGACACGTCGAACCTGTTGTCCAACATAGTGTTGTCAAAGCGCAAAACATAACGTGATGCGCAAGACTTTATTTTTACTTCAAAGCGCAAAACGTTGAGTGAAGTGAGCCTTTTAATAACCAAAGCGATAGTAAGTTGTATAAATTTGTTGATGTATAAATGCAGTTGTTAGCAATTATAAAACATCAAATATGATTTAAAAAGTTCATATGAAAGAGAAAAGAAAGTTGTTTAAAGACTAACATGAGATGAAACTATAAATTAAAATTTCAAACCATTTTTAATATTTTCCTGCAACAATTAAAAACTAAAACTTTGCCCAAAAAATCTTATAACTCAACAAAAACTAAATTTTAAAGCATAAACAAAATAATAAAGGCTTAGATTTCAAAAAATATCCTAAAGTAAATCAATAGTCTTCATCATCTATTTCATTCATATAATTTCTTTCTTTTTCAAGTAAAATTTCTTCTTCAAATTTTTCTCACTCTTCATCATCTTCTTCTTCTGAAAAAAATTTATTTTATCTTGTAGCACAGAAGGATCAAATACAAGTTGCGGTTAACTAATCATCATTGCAGATGGTCCCTTTTTTTCCCAACTACATCATATAGGTGATCTTCAATTAATTTCTCCTAAAGCCTCTTCAGTTTGTCTCCAAGTAGAACTTCATCATCAAATTGTTGCTCACCAGCATTCTCCATTCAACCACTCATACTTTTGTCAATTGAGTCCAAACTAAATCAATATCTCTTAAATTAAATCTTCTTCTTAAAGTTTGATCGTATTTAATAAATCATTGAAGCATTTTTGTTCTAACTAATTTCTCTTATTTATTATTTTTAAATTTATAAAGTATTAACCAACTCAAAGACACTTCAGTCGCTTTCACAGCCTATAGCACTGCAAGTCAATCATAATATTTTGACAACCAATTTTTGTAAAGTTGAAATCAATGCACCATTCATCTCCCGCCACTTTATTGTTATGATTATATTGTGCTATTACACAAAAATTTATTAATTAAAGATTGAAAAATAAAATTTTAATATTAATTAATCATACCTGGAGCTTTCTTATCTCTGTCACGGATGCCTTGCTCCATTGTAAAAATACACCTAGAATGATTATAAATATAAAATGTTTAATATATTATCATTTTTTTTATTTGAATCTTCCNGCCTTGCTCCATTGTAAAAATACACCTAGAATGATTATAAATATAAAATGTTTAATATATTATCATTTTTTTATTTGAATCTTCCACTATCTTGCAAATAACAATATATACAATTTCTATCAAGGTGCATTGACTGAATTAGACTTAATCTTATAAAAAAATTCNTATATTGTGCTATTACACAAAAATTTATTAATTAAAGATTGAAAAATAAAATTTTAATTTTAATTAATCATATCTGGAGCTTTCGTATCTCTGTCACGGATGCCTTGCTCCATAGTAAAAATACACCTAGAATGATTATAAATATAAAATGTTTAATATATTATCATTTTTTTTATTTGAATCTTCCACTATCTTGCAAATAACAATATATACGATTTCTATCAAGGTGCATTGACTGAATTAGACTTAATCTTATAAAAAAATTTTGGATTAAGATAATATCCAGCTTGATGCAATAGTTTTCAGAGTTGACACTTCCATCTATTTTTAATAATACAAAAAATTTTGTTCAAATTTCCTTCCATCTTCTTTAAATGCACCACTAATTGCATCAAAAATNATAATATCCAGCTTGATGCAATAGTTTTCAGAGTTGACACTTCCATCTATTTTTAATAATACAAAAAAAAATTGTTCAAATTTCCTTCCATCTTCTTTAAATGCACCACTAATAGCATCATAAATATAACACATTGCAAGTCGTTAGACACAATCTACTAATCTTAACATCTTCACAATTGGGCTTTTCACCTTAGTGTAAGTCACTTCATTCCAAAAGCCAAATTTAAAGATGATCCCAAAAGCCTTTTTTTTTCCTAAATGATCAAAACTTATTCAAATCTTCTGAAACGNTAACACATTGCAAGTCGTTAGACACAATCTACTAATCTTAACATCTTCACAATTGGGCTTTTCACCTTCAAAGTGTAAGTCACTTCATTCCAAAAGCCAATTATAAAGATGATCCCAAAAGCCTTTTTCCTAAAGGATCAAAACTTATTCAAATCTTCTGAAACAAACATATTTGCGTACGAGTTTTTTTAACAGCCCTAAGTTAACAAATTAATTATATTAATCATAATGTATATGATGGTTAAGATATTAAAATTAGGTTTTATAAATTTTGTAATAATATAGTTTTGGCCAATCAACACAGAATTATTCATTAAGCAAGCTAAACATGAGCAAAAATTTTGAGCTNGAAACAAACATATTTGCGTACGAGTTTTTTTAACAGCCCTAAGTTAACAAATTAATTATATTAATCATAATGAATCATAATGTATATGATGGTTAAGATATTAAAATTAGGTTTTATAAATTTTGGAATAATATAGTTTTGGCCAATCTACACAGAATCATTCATTAAGCAAGCTAAACATGAGCAAAAATTTTGAGCTCAATTTATAAACAAGTTGAACACTACAATTGCATTCGACTCATTTTGGCACAAAAAATTGATTAATTATATAATTAATATTTATTAATAAATTTATATATTTATGTTATTGTATAAATCATAATTTTATGATAACTTTTTATGTTAATATAATTGTTTCATTTTTTTATGTTTTATTTTAAAAATATTAAAATTTAGTAAGTTTAAATAATTCGAGCTGGATATGAGCAACACACAAATTTAAACAGTTCAAACACGAAAATGTTATTCACAAATAACTTCAAATAAAATTCACTCAAACAAACAAATTTTGAATGAGTCAAACATGAAAAAACTCTAAGCTTGCTCAAGCATATATTATTTACACCACTAAACTAGCAAATATATAAGTAGCATATTTTAATCATAACTATTAATTAATGACTTACCATAACCTAATAAATGACTACGTAAGCCCTAGTCAAGTGCTAGTGGACGAATCAAGTGGTTGACCTTCACTCACGAACTTAAGTATGTTGAAAACAAGTATAACAACTAGTGTCTTAGTTCCAACTTTGATTCACCTTCGATTTGTGCTACTTAGCAAATCACATCAAATTTTGCTTAATTTAAGCATATCACACAGTTTCTTGGTGCCTTGAACAATACAACAACAACAATAAGCCTTTATCCCACTAAGTGGGGTCGGCAACATAAATTCTTTTCTACATCGTGTCATATTGAGTGTCATATTTTCATTTAATTCTAATAGATTAAGATTATTTTTATACAATATGCCCAAGTCTTTTTAGGTATATTTCTGTCTTTCTAAACATAAGTCGAATTTTAAACACTTACTCTCCTAGCCGGATCATCAGATGGTCGACGTTTAATGTGACCAAACTAGCTAAGACGACTCTCTCTAATATTGTATGTCACTGGAGCTACACCAACCCTTTCATGGATAGATTCGTTTTGCATTTTGCCTTTAAGTGTCAAGCCACTAATTCACCTAAGCATTCTCATCTCAGCCACACTTAACTTTGTTTTTTACTTCTCTTTTACAGGCCACCATTCTATGTCATAAAGCATTGCATGTTTCACCACAGTCTTAAAAAATTTTCCTCTGAGTTTAAGTGGTACTATTTTATCGCACAATAGGCATGATTCATTCGTCCACCTCAACCACCCAACCTGAATTCTACCAATAACATCCCCATCAATATCACCATCACTTTGAACAATAGCCCCGAAATATATAAAATGTTCACACCTTTTAATGATTTGTCACTCATAGTTACAGTTTTGTCGCTAGAGTTACTATTACTAAAATTACAATGCATGTATTCAGTTTTAGATCTACTCAAACGAAAGCCTTTAGTCTTTAATGTAGATCTCCATAATCAATTTTTTCCTAAACTCTTTCACTAGTTTTATCTACAAGAAGGATATCATTAGCAAAAAATATACACTAAGGTAAATCATCCTGCAAAAGTCCAGTAAGAGCATCCATAACTAAAGCAAAAAGATATGGTCTTAAAGCCGATCCTTGATGTAATCCAACTGAAATAGGAAAATAATTGATCAATCCACCTTTGTTCAAGCAAAATTAATAGCTCTAAAATACATATCTTTAATGACTTGAATATAAGTCATGTCAACAATTTTCTTTTCTAGAACTCTCCAAAGAACTTCGCGTGGAACCTTATCGTAAATTTTTTCTAAATCAATAAAAATCATATGCAGAACCTCCTCATTCTCTTTGAACTTCTCCATCAAATCTCTCAACAAATTTATAGCTTCCACAGTAGACTTACCCAGCATAAATCCAAACTGATCATGAGAAATTTTTGTATCTCATCTTAATTTATGTTCAATTACCCTCTCCCATAATTTGAAAGTATGACACATTAGCTTAATTCTTATATATTTTGCACACTCATATGCATTCACATTATTCTTAAAAATGTAGACCAAAATACTCTTCCTTCACTTCTCAGACATCTTTTTAGTTTTTAAAAAAAATATTAAAGAATTTGGTAAAACAAGAAACTCTCAAATCTCCCTGATAATTTCACACTTCAATAGGGATATTATCAAATCCTACTTATTTTTCACTCGTGGTTTTCTTTAAACCCTCCTTACATTTTTTTTTTAACTGATGTGATGGTAAAAATAAAAGGTTATATTATTATTGTTGATATTAAGATCAATAAGGTCAATCGTATTTTCATAAACTTCATTAATAAATCACCTATGTTGAATATCGTCCTTTAAGAAAAACACTTTAATTTTTATCTTCAATGCACTTTACGTAAATTGAATCTTTACTTTTTTTCATTATTTGGCTACTTTATACATATATTTTTCACCATCTTTAGTATCTAATCTATTATAAAGATCACTTAAAATAGATACCCAATTCCTTACTTGTTGTTGGCACAGGTTATGGAAGCAACAACAAATTTAGCTTCATTTAAGCTATATCCATCATCTACGAACAGATGGCCAAATCAAAGAGATGAAACATACAATAAATAACAAGATTGACTATCTAGTTGGTGAACATCCAAAATTGTGGGATGAACTTTAAAGACAACCTGAGTTTGCTTATAAACCCATGATTAATTATTCCACTGGCAGATCACCTTAAAACATTTTTGCTAAACATCCCAATGATACCAAAATGATAGTATTTAATAGTTGTAAACACGGCTACCAACTTTGATACCATGCTCAAAGGGGTGGNTAATATAGTTTTGGCCAATCAACACAGAATTATTCATTAAGCAAGCTAAACATGAGCAAAAATTTTGAGCTCAATTTATAAACAAGTTGAACACTACAATTGCATTCGACTCATTTTGGCACAAAAAATTGATTAATTATATAATTAATATTTATTAATAAATTTATATATTTATGTTATTGTATAAATAATAATTTCATGATAACTTTTTATTTTAATATAATTGTTTCATTTTTTTATGTTTTATTTTAAAAATATTAAAATTTAGTAATTTTAAATAATTTGAGTTTGATATGAGCAACACACAAATTTAAACAGTTCAAACACGAAAATGTTATTCACAAATAATTTCAAATAGAATTCACTCAAACAAACAAATTTTGAATGAGTCAAACACGAAAAAACTCTAAGCTTGCTCAAGCATATATTATTTACACCACTAAACTAGCGAATATTTAAGTGGTTAGCATATTTTAATCATAACTATTAATTAATGACTTACCATAACCTAATAAATGACTATGTAAGCCCTAGTCAAGTGCTAGTGGAAGAATCAAGTGGTTGACCTTCACACACGAACTTAAGTACCTATGTTGAAAACAAGTATAACAACTAGTGTCTTAGTTCCAACTTTGATTCACCTTCAATTTGTGCTACTTAGCAAATCACATCAAATTTTGCTTAATTTAAGCATATCACGCAGTTTCGTGGTGCCTTGAACAATACAACAACAACAATAAGCCTTTATCCCACTAAGTGGGGTCAGCAACATGAATTCTTTTCTATATCGTGTCATATTGAGTGTCATATTTTCATTTAATTCAAATAGATTAAGATCATTTTTATACAATACGCCCAAGTCTTTTTAGGTATATTTTTGTCTTTCTTAACATAAGTGGAATTTTAAACATTTACTCTCCTAGCCGGATCATCAGATGGTCGACGTTTAATGTGACCAAACTAGCTAAGACGACTCACTCTAATATTGTCTGTCACTGGAGCTACACCAACCCTTTCATGGATAGATTTGTCTTGCATTTTGCCTTTAAGTGTCAAGCCTCTCATTCACCTAAGCATTCTGATCTCAACCACACTTAACTTTGTTTTATGCTTCTCTTTTACAGGCCACCATTCTATGCCATAAAGCATTGCATGTTTCACCACAGTCTTAAAAAATTTTCCTTTAAGTTTAAGTGGTACTATTTTATCGCACAATAGGCAAGATACATTCGTCCACCTCAACCACCCAACCTGAATTCTACCAATAACATCCCCATCAATATCACCATCACTTTGAACAATAGCCCCAAAATATATAAAATGTTCACACCTTTTAATGATTTGTCACTCATAGTTACAGTTATGTTGCTAGAGTTACTATTACTAAAATTAGATTGCATGTATTCAGTTTTAGATCTACTCAAACGAAAACCTTTAGTCTTTAATGTAGATCTCCATAATCAATTTTTTCCTAAACTCTTTCTCTAGTTTTATCTACAAGAAGGATATCATCAGCAAAAAAATATACACCAAGGTAAATCATCCTGCAAAAGTCTAGTAAGAGCATCCATAACTAAAGCAAAAAGATATGGTCTTAAAGTCGATCCTTGATGTAATCCAATTGAAATAGGAAAATAATTGGTCAATCCACCTTTGTTCAAGCAAAATTAATAGCTCTAAAATACATATCTTTAATGACTTGAATATAAGTCATGTCAACAATTTTCTTTTCTAGAACTCTCCAAAGAACTTCGCGTGGAACCTTACCGTAAACTTTTTCTAAACCAATAAAAATCATATGCATAACCTCCTTATTCTCTTTGTACTTCTCCATCAAACCTCTCAATAAATGTATAGCTTCCACAGTAGACTTACCCAGCATAAATCCAAACTGATCATGAAAAATTTTTGTATCTCATCTTAATTTATGTTCAATTACCCTCTCCCGTAATTTGTAAGTATGATACATTAGCTTAATTCTTATATATTTTGCACACTCATATGCATTCACATTATTCTTAAAAATGTAGACCAAAATATTCTTCCTTCACTTCTCAGACATCTTTTTAGTTTTTAAAAAAAATATTAAGCAATTTGGTAAACCAAGAAACTCTCAAATCTCCTAGATAATTTCACACTTCAATTGGGATATTATCACATCCTACATATTTTTCACTCTTGATTTTCTTTAAATCCTCCTTATATTTTTTTTAACTGATGTGATGGTAAAAATAAAAGGTTATAATATTATTATTGATATTAAGATCACTAAGTTCGATCGTATTTTCATAAACTTTATTAATAAACCACTTATGTTGAATATCGTCCTTTAAAAAAAACACTTTAATTTTTATCTTCAATACACTTTACTTAAATTGAATCTTTACTTTTTTTCATTAATTGGCTACTTTATACATATATTTTTCACCTTCTTTAGTATCTAATCTATTATAAAGATCACTTAAACAGAATTCTCAGCGCCATGAATTATTCTCTTAGACTCCCTATAGGCCACGTTATACTTTTTCCAGTTCTCTGAGTTTTTACATTTAAACCAATTTTTATAGCAAAACTTCTTATAATTTATCTTTCATTGCACATTATTAATCCACCACCAACTATTTTTAATTATAAATTTTTTTTTATTTTAATTATCTAAGTACATCTTTTGTCACTTGTTTAATAATGTTTGTTACTTTATCCGATATAGAATTTTTTTCTTCATAAACATTCAAATCTTAAAATCTTTAAGTTTATGCAAAAAATTGTCTGTTAGATGTCCGCGTCTAATTCTATGATAATATTTCATTTTATTATTTATCTTATAACTCTTCATCTTAAAATCTAGAACTACTTTCGATGTTCAAACTTAGATTTTCACTTAGAATGAACTTACAATCTTTACATTCTCAACAATCTTTTTTTCTCACAAAAGAATAATTAATGGGTTTTATTAGATCCTTGCTTATAAGTAATAATATGTTCATCTCTTTTCTTAAATAATGTATTGGCAATAATAAATCTAAAATATAATATGGTTCTACGTTTTTAATTAATCACTCTAAAATCATAGCCACCATGAATATTTCTAAAATATTATACCACTCTACCAACATGTTCATTTAAATACCTTCCAATAAAAATTCTTTCTTCAAGAGGAATCATTTGTATTAACACTTGTAGTAACTTCCACGATAGCTTTACATGGTTAAGTGGGCAATAGAGGGATTTCATCCTAGTGATTCCTTCAAGAGCAAAAGCGCATTATGTATCCAACCATTGATAAATGAACAAGTATACTTCTCATCATGAAGCGTTCTCCTGTCCTACCACCAAGATTGGCCCAATAGAACATTATGTGCATCTATAGGCACAATATCAAACCACAATCACTCATATAGTTTATCTCCAATAAAAAACACTACTAGGTACCTCTTGTCAACATTGAACTTCTTTTTTTCTTCAACCAAGTCAGACAATAGGGTTAGGAGTGTTTATTAGTAAGAGACTCAATTCGTCCATCATTTAGATATTCTCACAAACTCCATCTATGCTAAATGTCATCCCATTTATGGTGTTATGAGTATGAAATGTGATATGTCAAAACCACTGATGCGCTCTCTTAGGCTCAATCTAAAGAATTCATCGAACTGCAAGCATCTCACCATCATCTGCGAAAAATTGATATTCATATTCTTCTTATCTCCATAGTCTCCACAATCTGTTTCTTCCACCGTGCCCTGCTCAGTGAGTGAAATCACTCTTCTATTTGGGAAATTAGTTATAATGTCTTCATATTTTTGACACTTGAAACACGTACTAGCTGGAAATGATTGGGGGTTCTGATCGAATCAGACTTTGCACCTTCCTATGTTGGCTTCTCCTCATACGAGGCATGTATTAGCACTAGTCAACGTACTCTTGTTATTCAAACTCATGGTCGAGTTTGATAGAACCTAATTTAACCCTTATGTTAGTTGGAATGATTTATACTCAAAGATTCATCTAATGGTTAGGAGTCACTCATTAAGCTCGTCAGAATCCATACAACCACCAAAACCTAGTAAATTAACTTTCACGCTAAAGTTAATCCCTCTTCTGATATACTCGATGCCAAATTATGACGCATTAGCTCTTCGTCACTTGAGATCTCATGGTGGAAGAAGTTTTCTTCATCTTAACCCTCAGATTGGTCACCATTATTGCTATGCATAATTTCCTCATGTTATCTTTTTTTTAAATAAGCGAGCCTACATTGTAATTGAAAGATTTCTTATTACATATCCTACATGATAAGCTCCTAAACACCTATTTGGAAGGTTCTCTTTAGCAGTATAGTGGATCATTTCCACTTAGGGTTTCAACTAAGGTAAAATTAGGGGTTTCGAGATTGGTTGAAGGCGAGAGTACATAATTTTTTTTTCGTGGAGGTTGGGTATTTGTATATGTACAGAGATTTTGTCATGTGGGTTAATCTTTGTATTTATAAAAAAAAATAGGGTTTAAATAGCTTCGATATCAAATGACATCGATATAGCGTGCATATATATGTAAAAGAAGCAAAGCAAAGTAGTAAAATTATGTAAGGCAATAACAAATGATCAAAATGTAATAATTAAAAAAGATATTTGAGAAAGAAAATATGACGACAACAGCTATTGAAGAAGAAAAAATAGTAGGGAAACAATATTGGCAGCTAGGTACGATGTGAAGACATCAAGAAAAACCCACTATCCGTTCTCGATCAAGTTACAATCACACCGCCTGAAATAAAATAAAATACGGCACTCCTAGAGAAGATAAAATCAAAGGAGACAGCTTCCAATACATAAAATAAACCAAAAATCATCATGCAATCACTAAAACATAACCCTAATTATAATTCAAATGAGGTCACTAAAGACCCCTAAGGGGGAGTTCGTCCACACTATGGGTAGGAAATTAGAATCGAGATCGGTTCGATCCTCCTAATTGAATCAAGGGCAAAAGTTGTGCCATGTTTCCGCCTAGGCCAAAAAGCACGCCCCACGTCAATGATACCCAATTCCTTACTTGTTGTTGGCACGGGTTATGGAAGCAACAACAAATTTAGCTTCATTTAAGCTACATCCATCATCTACAAACAGATGGCCAAATCAAAGTGATGAAACATATAATAAATAACAAGATTGACTATCTAGTTGGTGAACATCCAAAATTGTGGGATGAACTTTAAAGACAACCTGAGTTTGCTTATAAACCCATGATTAATTATTCCACTGGCAGATCACCTTAAAACATTTTTGCTAAACATCCCAATGATACCAAAATGATAGTATTTAATAGTTGTAAACACGGCTACCAACTTTGATACCATGCTCAAAGAGGTCAAAAAAAAATTTATCAACAGCACTCAAATATATAAACAGAAAGCTATTTTCACCAACGGTACATGGTTTTCAATATTAGTGATTTGGTTATGATTCAAGTTCACATGTATTGGTTTCCTAATGGTACATAATATGAATTAAAGCATCAAAAACTAGGTTCATTTTCAATCACCACCATGATCAATGATGATGTCAATGCCCCTACCCTCCTGCCGGAATTGAAAATATCCCCAACCTGCAATGTTGTTGATATACATGCCTATCATTCACACAACGATAACACTATGCAATTCACCAACTCAAGTCAAGTTCTTATGAAGCAGGAGAGAACTGAGGCAACTCATCAAATTTGATCGGTCCTCTCTGACTAGATTTTCCGATTTAGTTCTTTGCTCAACTGATGTAATTTTTGTTGTTTATAAATTTACTTTATAAGTGATGTACTATCTTAGTAGTAATAGCTCTTCAATAGCATCTTATTACTTTGTCTGGCAGACTTGGGTTAAATAGTGAGCATTGTAAGCGGAGAACAAATTTTTATATGTTTCTTTGGACATAAATTGTTCAGCAGCGCCACCTACCACCACCCGACTCACAACCTCAACCATGTAGTCCAATTGTACACCGGAGTTCAATAGAGCACGAAATCAAATGCTAGACTAGGATCAAGTACTACACATACAGTGCCAATAAATAACAGGACAGTTGAGTCTTGATAACATGCAAGGCAATCTCGGGGCCAAATTCAAGCATTGAATGTTTTGTCTGGCCTTGCAGCGCTTTATTTGTAACAGAAAGACAGTTTTCATTCGCCACAGACAAAAAGCAATCCGCTTGATCCTCAAAAAAACAATAGGCATAACGTCATCTGACGGCCTTCCTTTATTCGCNCAATCTCGGGGCCAAATTCAAGCATTGAATGTTTTGTCTGGCCTTGCAGCGCTTTATTTGTAACAGAAAGACTGCTTTCATTCGCCACAGACAAAAAGCAATCCGCTTGATCCTCAAAAAAACAATAAGCATAACGTCATCTGACGGCCTTCCTTTATTCGATCGCAAATGCCTTCTGAAATGAAACCCTAACCTTTCTACCCGTAGCACAAATCAATAAAGANTCCTTTATTCGATCGCAAATGCCTTCTGAAATGAAACCCTAACCTTTCTACCCGTAGCACAAATCAATAAAGTTCATTTCACAATTGGAATCAACGTAACCACGGAAACCTGGGAAAAAAGATGACTGACCTCCGAAAGCCCATTTGTGTGAAGTGGCGTTGGAGTGTAGAAACTTCGGGTGAACGCGTGCGCGATCGAACTCGCATGATTCTAGCGTGCATGCAAAGAGATAGAATCCCAATGTAAGGAAGAGGAGCAGTTTTGCGCCGAAAAATGAAGAGCAATGTTACCTTGTAGCGAAGGAAGAAGAGAGGACTTAACCTCGTAATTCCCAGCCCTCCAGAAGCTTCTGCACTCGAGGGTTTCGCAATTGCGGGCTGCCACCAGGGGCTCCGAAGACTTCCCTCCGAGCGCCGCCGGCACCATGAAGTCTGGTTTAAACGGAGCACGCGAATCGCCAACTCAACTCACTGGGATGATCAGTCGCAGTTGCTGAAGGCTTTTGTTTCAAAGGGCTTAAAATAGTAGATCTGTATTTATGAAAGTCTGAAAAGTGTGGTCTTCAAAATTATTTGGTATCTTAATAAATAAATTTTAATAAATTTTAATAGGATTTAATAGAATTTTCTAAACCCAGCTTCTCTAAATATGATAAATCCTGCTGCCTGCTTAAAATCGGCTACCAAACAACCCTTAAAAATAACTTCAAAATAAACAGCAGTATAAAGTCATAGTTACTAAAATCAAAGTGATTTGTTGCGCGCTTGAAGTGGTTCGTGCTCTTGACAATGCTCTCACCGCAACACTTCTTGTGACTCTCAAACAGTGTTTGGCATCTGTCGCAAATTTACTTTAATAGGATTTATCAAATTTGAAAAAATCTAGTGTTCGCGATGGAGAGGAAGCATGTGAGAAACAGTGACGTAAATTTGCATAATCCGTCTGATAGTCGAATTTGATAAATCTGGATTTACGTAGTAGAGGAGACGGAATGAGAGAAAAAATGAAAGAGGAGAAAGTTGAATTTAATGAAGAGTTTGATTTGGTTTTCCCTCTTTTTGGTGTTTGGTTGGATTTACGTGAAATTCATGGCTAAATCTTATTAAGGCGTTGTTTGGTAGCTTAATTTGAATAAGATTTAGGGCATCTTATCAATAATTTGCCGATAAGCAGCTGACCTAGATAATATGTTGATTAGTAGTTTATCCGGATAAACTGGCTTGTTGTTTGGTTTGTGCTATTGGAAAACAGTTTTTTTGTAGTTGTTTCTGGATAAATGATCATTCTGACTTTGTGCAGAAATGTTGTTTACAACAGAACTATCATAGCAATATGTTAGAAACTTGAGAAAAAAAAAACACTAAGATGCTAGCTAAATGCAATCATGAAAATTTCGTGAAAAAAGACAAATCTTTCATAATAGCATCACATGAACTCAAGAACATTGGCAGTGGTTCATCTATTTCATATCATGCATTCTTCATTGAGTGTACTATTGGATTCTTAATAGAATTATCTTGAAGAACAAAAATTTCCCATTTTTCCATGATACAATATAAAACTGCAGTTGCATAATCATTCTTAATTTTATATGAAATCAATCCTATGATTTTAAAAATATTTTTTTTTCATTGATCCTTATGAAGGCCCCCTAGCAATCTATAATTGCACACATTGTAATTCAAATTCAAAGCATATGTGGAAAGCAGTGATAGAATTTTCGTTCATCTTGTATATGAAATTTCAATCATAAGGGGCATTTTGAAGGTGCTTAAAGAGTTGAAAAAATGGTATTGGTTTCTATCTACATCCAACCAAACAAAGAAAAATAAAAAACCAATCATTAGTCAAAATGTGATTTGTAATTTTAATCAACCAAACGACACCTAAGTGAAACAAATCATAAGCATCCCATAGAACCCCAGAAAAAAAAAAGAAAGAAGAATAAATCAAATGAATAAAACAAAACCGCAAAATAAAGTCATGCAGAATATGCATGTTTCTACAAAGTAATCATTAGAACCTGGAAAAAAAATAAAGAATGGAGGATTGAGAAAGATACGAAGTTCGAGAATGCTTGTCCTTAAAATTGACTGCAAGGGGATTGAATCTGCAAATCGATTCAACTGCGCAGAGATTGTCATCCCCTACAGCAGTGTGTAGCTCTGAATCTGACTTATCATTCGTCTTCTTCGAGCCAGTTCGATCTCCAGGGCACATAAAAACCTTCTCCTCACTCCCACAGCATATTGAATGCTTAGAGAGAAGCAATCGAGCAAGGATAAGAGGAGCAATTAAGGGATCCAAAATGAAGGGCAGTCGCATAATCGACAACGAAAGAACGCAGGTCGCGGAGTCGAGCTTGCACCCCCGTTTAATTAAAATTTGCGACAAATTTTTCGGATGAGCAGTTCGAACGCACGAAATAAATAGGAATGCAGCATTTTTAAAATACAATCGCAACAAAAAAAAATTACCCGAAACGGACCCTTACTCATGGATTTAGCGTAAATCTAGCCAAACGTAAAAAAAAAATTGAATCCAACGCTCTCTAAAATTTGATTTTGTTGCACTCCATTTTTTCTTCCTCCATTCTATCTATTTTACGATGTAAATCGGGTTTTAATTAATCCAATTGAGAGGCAATTTTAAAAAAAAATTCCACTATTATTCAGGAGCTCATCTTTGTGGTATAGAGTATCGAATTTACTAGATTTGATAAATCCTATTTAATCTAAATTAAAGTTGCCATCAAACACTGCCTAAAAGTGTGCTACTTAACACCCCTCAAAGAGATCTGGACTCTTGATGAGATTAATATCAACTTATAAGTAAAAAAACTTTCTAATTATCAATAAAAATTAAATATTCTAAAATACCAAAATCTTCTACAACATTTATTACTTTCTATTGGAAACTCCCCATGCAGAACCCTCGTATGAATTACTTTAATTCAACCGAAAAGTTTTTTAGTTTTTCTTTTCGCAGAGACGCTGCTCAGATAAATGACTTCAATAAGCTTTTTTTCCTTTCGTAAGGAGATTGCTTTCATAAATGATCTCGAAAAGCTTCCTCTCTTGGTGAAGATATCATTGAAAGAGGGAAGATCGCCCATAGAAGCATCTTCATGAGAATTTGAAATAGAAAACATAGAAAGAAGAAGAAAACACTAATTTTCGACATTTTTTCCAAAAGGTGGAACGTATGGGGGCGGTAGGTTCGAAGTCACGCTGATCTAGCTTTTGAAATGGCCTTAAAGCACCTTTGTGATCAACGCGTAGTGGGGAGACAAGAATATAACAAACATAAGGGAATATTATTTTCTTCGTTATGTACAACATAACAACGGTGGAAATCATTCTAAAACATTGAAGGCACTAAAATTGGCTCCTTCATTGATGCCTCTACTTGGGGAGTGGTATTTTCATTGATGCCTCATATCATAGGAGCAGAATATATAATTAATTTGTGAAAAAACATGATATTTTCATATTTAACACCATTATATGACAATTTATCTAAAATTTTGTAAATGTTTTTCTAGAACAAAATTTTTAAAAAAATGTACATAACATCATAATTTACTCACATATCTGGTGAGCAGAAGATATTATTTATTTTTGAGAAAAAAATATAATATTTTTATCTATATCACCACGATATCAATTTTTTTCTAAAAGTAGTTTTCAAACAAAAAAATGTATGACATTATATTTTAATATTACTCATGACAGAAGAGCAAGAGATGTGATTCATTTATGTGAAAAAACACAAATTCTCATATGTACTGCAACAATATCATTATTTTTCTAGAACATGTTAACACTTTTTTAATAGTAATTTTCAAACAAAGAAAGTGCATAAATATTATAATCTACTCTTTCTCATATCGGAGGAGGATAATATATGGTTCATTTGTGAAAAAAATAATATTCCTTTATGTGCCACCACTATATCATCATTTTTATAAAACTTTATAAGACTTTTGGAACATAGATTTTTTAACAAAAAAGCACATAACATCATAATCAGTTGTCGCTCTCATCAGAGGAGCAAAAGATATAGTTCATTTGGTGGAAAAATTAATATTTGCAGTTATACCACCATGCTTCTAAAACATTGTAACACTTTTTGAACATAATCTTTCAAATGGAAAATGTGCATAACATCATAATCTATTGTTCCTTTCATTAGATGGAACAAAAGATATGATTCATTTCTTTGAGAACACACAATATTTTCATATGTACCACCGTAATATCACTATTTTTCTAAAACATTATAAAACTTTTTAATAATAATTTTCAAATAAATAATATGCATAATATTATAATATATTATTTCTCATATCATAAAAGGCGATGATATGGTTCATTTGTGTAAAAAAAATACAATATTTCCATCTGTACTATAACAATATCACATCAATATCACAACTTTTTTAAAATATTGTTACACTTTTTGTATAGTGATTTCAAAATAAAGAATTTGCATAAAACCATAATCTATTATTTCTCATATCTGAGGAGCTAAAGATATGGTTCATTTATGTGAAAAAAACACAATACTCTCATTTATACCATCATTTTTTAAAACATGATAACACTTTGAATGTGGAGAGCCTATAAGTGATAAACCTTGTTTGATAGGTCAAGGGTGTAAGTCCAAACAAGATAGGATAGAAATACTTTGAATCGAATATCCTTAAAAGAGGACTTGTATAAGTTACCCAAACCCAATAACCAAATTTAAATTTTTTTTTGGGTCAAGAGTGTTCCCAAAAAGACATATCCCATTTATTTATTTACATCTTGGAGGTTGCCAAAGAATAATCTCAATCAGAGGAGTTCTACTTACAATTGAGTGACGACTAGCAAGGGTGTCACAAAGGATGGTTGTTTCATAGAAAACATCCCAACACTTTTTGAGCTCTTCCAAATCCACAGGGGAGAGTGTAAGTGTCTCACAGTCTTAATGGGCAGCGGCTCATAGGCAATCAAGACCAGTGAAACAACTAGGTCATTTGGTAGGAATCATCCTTCCACTTCAATGCTAGACTGAGTCATAATGGTAGAGAGCAAATCACTGTATCTAAAATGGGCAGTGACTTGATAACTAAGTAGGGCCTGCTAAATGACATCCACAAAAATGTCAAAGGAGTGACAGGTCTTAATAAGGGTAAGTAAAGAGAAGGAGAGAGTGATCATAGTCATGTATAGATAGCCAGAACGGGACACCATGGATCCTTCATCCCAAGCTATTCAGACCCCAAGTATGCCTGATCGAGAAGGTAGTTGACCCAACTTGACTGAAGGCTCCTTTGTCAGTAATACATGAATTTTATCATATAAAGGAACCACGACAGCCCTGAGGTCAAGAGAAAAAGGCTCTACTTCTATATCATAAAGGTTTGATTTTGTTGATGTAGAACTTACACTTGCCAAATATAAGTAGCAAGCCACCTCAAAGAGAGAAAAAAGAGGTTTATCTTATCAAGCTAGAGTGCTCTCATGAAAGGTCATATACCCCATCTTGGTTGGGGAGCCTTTAAACGACCTAGGCATTTTAGACAATCACCTAAGGTAAAAAAAAATTATGCAGGCCTAATCAGTTTAGAGGAGTGTTGTTGACCTTAATTTTGATGAGGTCAAATTCTTCTGTTTAGGAATCTAAAATCTAACTTCAGAATTTTCCTATGGATTATCTTAGCGAACTAGTGAGGGAATCCACACCTCACATAGAAATTTAAAACAATTTTTGACTCATCTTGTGAAGTCCCACCTGGGTGGTCACAAGCCCCCAAATGTCATTTAGGATGGCTATGACCAATATGTGGAGACTCAAGAGTGAGTTCTTTATTGATCGCCAAATCATAAGTTGTCGGTCGTCGGAATGGATATCCCGACGCCTAGTTTAATTTAATATATGTATATATAATTTTTAAAATTAATATTTTATACCCTCTGTAGTTTAAGTAAACGAGCCTAATAACGCAAGCAATGCATCCATCCCAGAGAATAGATACACTGCTAACTGGTAAGATACGATTAAATAAACTAAAGAATTTATGACATCCGTTTAAGTCTGCAAAAAACTATTTTTCTATGTTAACTGATAAGTTCCCCTATTTAATATGAAAAATTAAACAGGGTTTATATTAAGTTAGTGTCTTAAAAGTTTTCTATAAGGGCAAGCCCCTATAGTTAATTACATCTTAGATAACGAAAGTCACTTAAGAAAACTCTCGATTTAGATTAGGGAATGTTGTCTTCAAGAATTCAAGGGGTAAGACTTTTCAAAAGATCAGACCAATGGAGTGTCAAAGGGGAATGACTCAAATTTAGAACACTTTATTTTTGAAATCCAAAGGAAAAAGAACTAGATAATGTGTCGGCACTAAAAAGTTGAGGAGTTGTTAAGTCGTCGACTGCTAGGATGGTTATCCTAACACCCATTTTAATTTAATTTAATGCATATATAATTTAGAAAAAATAGTATTTTAAATTTTTGAAAATGCAAGACCGAGCCGATCTCATATCCCTAGTAGTTTAAATAAACGAGCCTAATACTTGCAAGTATTGCACCTATCCCAAGGGATAGATATATTACTTGTTGGTAAAGGCTCGATTAAATAAACTAAAGATTGTATTACATCCGTTTAAGTCTGCAAAATCATTTTATTTTGACCGATAAATTCTCATAATTAATACAGAAAATTAAATAGGATTTATATTAAGCTGGGTTCGGAAAATCTTCCTATAAGGGCAAACCCCTATGGTTAATTACATCTTAAATGACCGAATTCACTTAAGAAAATGCTAAATAAAAATTAGGGAATGTTATCTTCAAAGAAGTCAAAGGATTAAGACTTTTTAAAGAGATCAGACAAAGAGGTGTGAAAGGGGAATGACTCAAATTTAGAACATCTATTGTAGGTTCAAATGAGGAAGACCTAGAGGATGTCATAGATCCGAAGGAGAACCTCGGTGACTTCCCAAGCTATGCTATGGTTTGACATCAACTTAGACGAGAAATATTTGAATATTTCATCCTGCCAAATTTTATTAATTAGGGCTTATATTTACGTGAAACGATCACACAAATAGCCTAGAAGATGTGAAGATTTAGGTCATGACAGACGATGACCTCGTAATTATAAAGCATGTTAGGGCTTTGTCGACACTATTTTGGTTTTGAGAGTTGCCCGTAAGAAGCTCTCGGTCACCGGGATCGAAATCACGTCGCCCACTTCGGAATGACATTTAAGTTTAGAAAATTATGAAATCAAATGGACCTCATATTTTTATAGTTTAAATGAAAGAGCACTATACCTCAAATCTTGTATCTGTCCCAGAGGATAAATACAAGACTTGAGGATGATGCTCGATCAAATAAACTAAGAAATGTATGACTTTCGTTTGGTCTGCGAAACCATTTCATTTGCCGACAATTTCCCCTATTTAATATGAAAAATTAAATAGAGTTTATATTAAGCTGGGTTCGGAAAAACTTCCTATAAGTGCAAGCCCCTATAGTTAATTACATATTAAATGACCAAAGTCGTCTAAGAAAACTATCGATAAAAATCAGGAAATATTATCTTTAAGGATTTCAAAAGGATAAGACTATTCAACGAAATAATACAGAGAGGTGTAAAATGAGATTGACTCAAATTTGGAGCATTTTGTTTTTTGGAATCCAAAGAAGGAAGAATTAGGGGATGTCATAGGTCCAGAGAAGAACTTCAGTGACTTCCCAATCTATCCCATTGTTTAGCTTCAATTTTGAGGAGAAAATTTTAGGTGTTTCATCCTGTCAATCTTATTAATTTATGGCTTACATTTGTGTGAAGAAATCACACAAATAGCCTGGAAGATGTGAGAATTTAGGTCACGACAAACGATAACCTCAGAATCCTAAAATGAGTTAGGGCTTAGATTGTACAATAGATCTATACAAATGCCTAAAGATGATGTGAGGATTTGTGTTGCACCAGGCAAACAACCTCGAAGTCTTATGGCTTTGTGTTTAATTCTAAGGAAAGAAGTTGGTTTAGCTGGTGTAGACGTGTTTTGCTGCTGCAGATGGCCGCATTGCTCACAATGCTAGCTCCAAGTTCCTTACCTTGACGAGTTTAAGTTTTCTAGGATGTCAAGTTATGATGTCAAATCAGTTGGCCCTATGGTTGAAGTTTTTTAAATTTTATGGGGCATGTTAAAGTTGATTAGAGTGACACCGGTTAGAATCCCACGGTTTCCTCGTTCCGGCACCACTATTTTCTATTGGATTCACTTAGTCCAAATGAATTTACTAAGCTCAACTTAACGAGTTCCATAATTTCATTTAGACCATGGGAAGCCTCATTAGCAACCGTAAGTTACCTCCTCCAATGGATTCTTGATCATTCGATAGAGACGTCTTAATTTAGTTGAAATTGTGGTTTTTGTCATGTTTGTGATTAAATTTTGAGTTGTTTTGTATTTTGAATGTTATGACGGTGAATTTTATCTTGGTTGATTTTAACTTTAGTTTTAGTTTTGGTTTTGGGGCTATCCTGATAGTTTTAGTTTTCATGCAGAGTGACATTATTGTTTAGCATGCAGGTTTGTGTTAACATCAAAAGTACAGTATGAAAATACAAGAAAGACGATGTTGTAAACTATAAAAAGCGTACCTGGCGAGTCTTCTCGTTCCATCACATGAAACTCAAAATGCATGTCAGGGCATGTTATATGAAGCAGGAAAGTAAAGTTTGGGCGACCTACCCTAGGTCATGTCTTGATGAGTCCTTAGGAGTTTAATTAAGGATGATTTTGTTAAGCAAAGCATATTAAGTTTAGTAGACCTCTAAGGTATCCAACAGGTTAGGAGGAAGAAGCAGGCCCATGCTTCCCTCTTATCACCTGGTGAAAAACCTCGAGCTCATTTAAACTTATTATGTTGCTTAATAATTCATCCTACGAACACCCTATTGCTCAATGAACATTGATGTCATAATTATCCCTAAGGAGAGAGGGTAATTATCATTTGTAATTTAATTTTGAAGATTATGTGAATGAAGACCCTTAAAGGGGAAAGCTAGTGTTGTTGGAACACATAGCCAAAATTTGGTCCTAATTGGGCTTGTAGTGTTTTAAATGTCATAAATTTTAGCTATGTTTTCTTTTCTAATCCTCCTTTAATGAGTCTTGAAATAACTTTGATCATTACTAAGCCCTTAAGACCTATGTGAGTGTCTTAATTAATTTTGAAAAGGTTAAGTTTTAGGTAATCATGATTAATTATTTACATTTCATTTGAAAATAAAATAGGGGTATTAAATTGATTAATTATTGGCATCAAAAGTCATACCCCTAAGTCTTAGGTTCTTTTAATTTTGATAAACTTCCAAATTTTAATAATTTTGAACTTTATTAATTTATCCTTTTAATTAAGAAAGTGAGGTTGGTTTCTACCAATTAATCCTTTTTTTAGTTTCACTCATCCAAACAAGTTAGTTAAGATCAGAGGTTGCCCATTTCTCTCCTTGAATTAAGCCTAAATGTTAATTAAGGCCAAATTCCTAAAATTACAATTTTGCCCCTAAGGCTCTAACACTTCATAATTTGTCAAATTTAAATAAAATGACTTTAAAATTTTTATCCTACTTCATCCATGGGTCAATTAAGACATCATAGGAGAAAATGTCATTTTTCAAAATTTAATTTAATTTATATAATTATTTTCATGCAAAAATGGGATTCTTCAAAGAAAATTTGCTAACTTGACCAAGGTGAAGTCTAATCACTTGAAATTTTTATTAGAGTTAGAACTAGATCAGAGAATCATTTGGATAAAATTTCATTATTTTTTGAATTTTATTTGAATTATTACAATTATTTTAAGTTATGGGGTATTTATTAAATATAAAATATTTTAAATGGGGAAAATTAAGTTTTACATTTTTGAAAATCTCCCCAAAATGAGAAAACCTAGAGAAGAAAATTTTATATTTTTCTAGTTTTTCTTTGATTTATTGGAATTATTTTAGTGGAAATCCATTTTTTAGACTTTAAAAATTATTTTAAGCTTCAAAATACAATATCTTGATTTAGAAAATCAGGGAAAATATTCTAATTATTTCTAAATGCTTAGAAAATAATTTAGAACATTTCCATGAATTTTATTACTTTTGTGATTTTTATGAATTTTTAATTATTTAAATATTTAAAATAGGCTTAAAAATGAAGTTTTTATTTTAAATAAAATTTTATTTTTATAAAATTTCCCTGTTCATAGAGAAATAAAAAAAAAGTTTTCCTAATTCTTAAAAATCATCTTAGTGCCAAAAAAATATTTTTTAACTTGAAAAATCAATTTAGGTCATCAAATGGACTCAAAATACTTTGAAATTTTTATGGGGAGTTCTTTGGATCTTAGACAACAGTGGAGATTAAAAATAAAGTCATTTTGATGTTTACATTTTCCAAAATAAATTATTTTAGTGATTTAGGGTTTATGCAAATTAGGTTTATTTTGAATGACTTGATTCATGAGAAATTTTCTTAAGAGTTCTTTAGTCATAGTAAACATTTCCAAAATTTTCTTGGATTTTTCTAAGCAACACGCTAATTATTATGATTAATTTAGGAAAATAATGTGCATAAACTTGAAAAATATGGATCTCTGTCTAGATGTCTCCTCTGACTTTCTCCTCTGACTTTAGAAAAATCAGAGAATTAGAAAAATCAGAGAAAGTTCCCCTTCACAAAGGCTACAACATGCCAAAAATTCAAGCCATGGTGAAATGCCTATATGCATGGAGAATCACAAGACTCAAGACAGTGTTTAATTAATTAAAAATAAAACATGCATCAAATGAACTTCAAATTATTTCTACATTGTTCTTCTCTGTTCACTGAACAAGTGGATATTTTTATTTTGTTTTTGTGATTTTTCTACACCAAGATATGGATTTTTAAAGTTAGGGGTCATTTTCTGATTTTTTAAATCCCTATTTATCAATTTAAATGAGTGTCACTGACTGGATCATATGCAGCTCCGAAGCTCCATGCGTCGTGCTCCCATTTGACGCCACCGTCCATGCTAGCAGCCACGCGTCCCGCAGTTCATGTAAAGAAGCGTTCTCTGGCTTCATCTTGACCTTTCATCTGATACACACTCAATCCAACGACGCTTCGTCATCATCCCCAATGCCCTAGCCCGAGAACCGTCCATCCTCAAGGCTTGATATCTCCCTCATTTCTCAACCAAATTGAATGAATTTTTTTTTAAATGCTCGTCTAGACTAGAGGAACATATCTATAATGTTAAGATGCCATGAAATCAAGCCCAGGCAAATGGAGAATCAAAAGAAGCTCGGAATGAGGAGGAGTTCAATACCTTTGCACTGAGAAGGGAAGGTTCAATCAAAGATGCTTTACACGTTCGTTGGAGTTCAATGAGGCTAGGAATTGAGCCCCTTACTGTGGTGTAAGGTCTAGCATGAATTCGACCAAGCTTGATTGTAGGTGTTGATTAAAGTCTATACTAGGGGCTCTGTGGAAGGGGGATTTGATAGGGCTTTTTCTTCTTTCAGTGTTGTGAAGCTGTGGGTAAGTTTAATTTTAGTTTGGTGGACTGTGGATGTGTATTGAGCTCAGTCCTGGTTTTAGACAGAAGTTTGAGCTCAAAATTGAGCTTCCACAGTGGGGATCAGTGGGGGAAGATGGTTGGATTGCACTGAGGAGGTCTCAAAGAAGCTCTGTGAGTGATTTGGGAAGCTCTCTCAGAGAAAATTTCATCACTCCCTCCATGGTTGTGGAGGTGAGCTTTTATAAAAATGGCTAAGGGGTGGCGGTCATGGCCAATTGGGAGGTGCAATGTGGTGCTTAGGTGGAGGGAAGAGATGCTCTAACATCTCATTTGGGTGAGGTGGCCTCTAGGTTTGAATTGGGTGAAGTTTAAGAGGGGTTGGCCCTTGGTTTTAGCTTCTCCGGTGACTAGGCCGGCCAGCCATGGCAGGGGGAGGTTGCTAGGAGCTCAGGGAACCCAGGGGAATCTGTCACAACAATTTAATGGGCTGAGGTTTAGTTCTGGCAAAAAGATCTTAAGCCTAAGCAAATACGTAAATCAAATCCCTTAATTTAGGGGACCATTGGTCACTTAGCTTGGGTTAGGAGAGTTTTGGCTCAATCTTAGGGTCCAACTAATGGCTGTGGAGTCATTAATTTGATGGGTTTGGGGTGGTTAGACTACATTTAGTGCATGGTTCAAGTGGGTGCAAATGACCAAAAATTGGGTTTGGGCTAGGTTAACTATGTCAATTGGTCCAAATAAATCTTGTATTTGGTGTAAGTGATTGTAAGGAACAATTTTGGTGAAGGATGAAAAGGGTTTTGAGTTCAGCTGGAGATTCAATTTGAAGGATTTTGGAGATTTGGTCAATTTGGGCATGTTGGGCTAGACTTGGGTCTAGATTGGGCTATCCTTGGGATAAGTCCAATTTCTAGTTGAAAATGGTCAATAGGAACCTCATGAAGAGTTTTCAACATGAATTGGGTGCCAATTTTTGGATTATGACAATAAATTTGATGAAATTTGGGAACATAGCCAATTTGGGGCAATTTGGGGATTTTGGACTTAAGTTGAAATTAAATGAAATTGAGACTTCACTAAGGTCAATTGATGGTCAATTTTGATGTGTAAGAATGTTATAAAGAGTTTTCAACATAAGCCATGGCCAATTGAGGGGGCTATGGATTCAATTTGGTGAGATTAGGTCATGTGCCCAAAATTGGGGGTTTGACCTATATCAAAATTGGGCTCAAAGCATGGGCCAATTGAGTTTGGATTTGGTTTATTTTGGTCACATTAAGGGTGAATTTGAGTTTGGGATTTAAATTTGGGGATATTTGGATCAAATTGATGGACATTTGAGTTGAATTTGGGGAAATTTGTGCCTTTAAAGGCAAATTGGGGGTTTTGATCAAAGATGGTTAAATTGGCCAAATTGGGTCATATGGTAGTTGAGAAAAATGAAATTGGGAATATTTAGAATATTTTGGGAATTTTAAAGGATTTTTTGGAATTTCTTTTGGGCTAAGGAGGAGTATTTTGGTAATTTGGCTATTTTTGGTGATTTTGGATAATTTGGGTATTTTCAAAAGGTTTGAAATGATTTTTGAACAAGTTTGGTTATTTTGGATAAGTTTGGGAATTTTGACCAAATTTAGGGTTTCAAAAGTACTTAGGTAATTTGGGTAGGTTTACGGACAAAAGACCAGACTGAGTATTTTGGGTAAAATTGAGGAACTAACCACCAAAAGTAAGCCATGGACTAATGGAAACTCCATTTGGGTCCTCTATGTACTGGTCTTAGCTAAGCCCTAGCCTAGGGCTAGTAGGTTTAGGGGACCATCTACATGAGTTTCCCAAAGGCTCAAGGGACCAAAGCCAGAAAATTTTGGATTTAAGGTAGTGAGTGATTGTGAGTGAAGTGAGTGCCTTAACTCTAGACCAACACCCAAAGTTAACCATAACGTCAAACAGTCTTATAGGAACTCTCCTTGAGCTCTCCCATAATGACCCCAACTACTAAGTGCTAGAGGTTAGGACCAATATGTAGAACTTCAAGTTGAGTAAAGAAGAGTTTAGAATTTCTAACGGTGAGAGTGCCTTTTTCTAGTTCTCTAAGAATAGTCAATAGGAAAGTCTTATGGCTATACCCTAGGCTACTAAAGTGAAAGACTAGACCTCAACCAAAAGTGAGGTCAACAGGCTTAAATTGTATAACATAGCTATACAAATGCCTAAATATAAATCGAGAATTTATGTTGCATTAGTAAACAACCTCGAATTCTTATGAATTGTTATTTAACTCTAAGGAAATATATGTTGTTGTAGTTCCTCTTGCAGTTTGTAGATTGTTGTCGTAGAATGCCACCCACAGGAAAGCTCCAAGCTCCTTGATGAAGTAGCAGGTTTCAGTTTTCTAATGTGTAAAGTCATGATGTCAAATCAAATGTCCTCATGGTTATGGTCATTTAAGTATTATGGGGCATATTAAAGTTAATTAGAGCAACACCAGTTAGAATCCTACGATTCCCTCGTTCCGGTACTACTATTTTCTTTCAAATTCACTTAGTCCAAATGAATTTACTAAACTCACCTTAATGAGTTCCACACTTTCATTCAGACCGTGGGAAATCTCGTTAGCAGCCGTAGGTTTCCTCCTCCGAAGGATTCCCGATCATCCCATAGAGACGTCTTAATTTAGTTACAATTGTTATTTTTTAATGTTTGTGATTAAATTTTTAGTTTTCTTATATTTTGAATATTGTGGGGATGAATTTTATCTTGGTTAATTTTAATTTTTCTTTTGGTTTCAGTTTCAGTTTTGTGGCTATCCTAAAGGTTGTAGTTTTCATGCAGGGCAACATCGTTGTTTAGCATGCAAGTTTGTAAGCATAAAAGTACAGTGTAGAAAGTACAAGAAAAGAAGGTACTGTAAATTGTAAAAGTGTATCTGGCGAGTCTCCTAGTTCCTCCACCTAAAACTTTAGTATCTTTGCAAGGCATATATATATATATATATATATATATATATATATATATA
>JXCR01046617.1:13925-27283 GCA_002079205.1 Phalaenopsis hybrid cultivar | reverse complement strand
TTTAAATGCACTCATACATCACGAGAAATAATATCTAAATCCTACAGAGATATCATTCTTAATTTAGCACAGAATTATTTCATTTTGAATTAATGGAGTAGTCTTACGATGAGTTTTTTGAAGCTCACCTCGAGCTCACCGTCTAACATAAGCAACCTAGAATTTGCAGAACTTTTAGAATTTCATGAAATATTTGACTTATCGTGTGATTTAACACCAATATTACTCGCTCTTTTTATGAATTCTAACCTCAAAATGACTTCTTGATATAAGTAACTCTTCTCTGATACTATCTACCTTTAACCTTTCCTTCTTCCTATAACTATGTTGATTTACTTGCAAACAACCCTACCAAGAGGTAAAAACTCAATTCGCAACTTCTTACTGTTGGGTAATGTGGAGACCCGATCCACCGAATTTAATTAGCTCCCTAATTAAGTATCTCACCTACCATACCCACCCACCGCTCACCTATCTCCCACCTACCGCTCTCATGATTTCTATAAATAATCTCTTTTGGTTTAAAGGAAAAGTCAAACAAAGCCAAGCAAGACCAAGCAAAGTCATCTTGAGAGTTAAGAGAAAGAGAGGAAGAGAGAGAGATAGAGGAAGGAAGAGAAGAAAATAGAGATTTTCTTGTAAATGTCGAGGCGCTTGATAGTATAATTCCTCGAAGAAATAAATCCTTTGCAGTTTCTTGAACGTAGGCAAATTTACCGAACCACATAAATCTGTGTGTCGCTCTGGTATTTTTTTTGTGTTCAATCTTATTCGTTTCATTTTTTGCTTATTGCCGTCATTTTTTCACAACAACTGGTATCAGAGCATTGATTCGGATTTAAGGAAGAACGATGAGCGGAGACGAAGTGATGACATCGGGGATCGAGAAGTTCAATGGCACAGAGTTTTTGCTTACTGAAGGATGCAGATAGAGGACTACCTCTATGGGAAGAAACTTCATCTTTCGTTACTGAGAACACAATCAGAAAAGACGAACGAGGTAGAATGGAATCTGTTGGATCGACATGTTTTGGAGGTTATACGATTAACCCTGTCGAGATCAGTTGCCCACAACGTCAACTACATATCTCATTGTGGTTTTATTAGGTATGTATGAAAAGCCATCAGCGAATAACAATGTGCATCTGATGAAAAAGTTATTCAACATGAAAATGGCGGAATGTTTGTATGTTGTTCAAGATCTGAATGATTTCAACACTATCACAAATCAGTTTTCGTCTGTTAAAATTGATTTTGATGATGAGAAACGTGCGCTGATATTGTTGGCATCATTGTCAAATAGCTGGGAAGCCATGAGGATGACAGTTAGCAGTTTTACAAGTAAATCTAAGCTGAAATATGATGATATTCGTGATTTGATTTTGGTTGAGGAGGTGCGCAGAAAAGATTCTGGCGAGACCTCGGGTTCGATTTCGACACTGATTGTTGATTACAGAGGGTGATCACAAGACAAAAGCTCAAACCGTGGAAGATCAAAATCAAAGTCATGTCAACAGGCAACCTGTTGGAATTGTGGCAAGGTTGGCTACATAAAAAGGAACTGTAAAAATCCTAAGAAGAAGGAGAATGATGACGCTAATGTTGTAACTAAAGAAATATATGATGCATTATTGTTGACAGTTCACAGTTTTGTTGATGACTGAATACTGGATTCAGGTGCTTCCTTCTATATATCTTCCCGCCAGGAGTTAATGCAAAATTATGTTGCAGATAATTTTGGGAAGGTACATCTAGCTAATGGAAAAGCTCTGGACATGGCGGGGATGAGAGACGTTGATATTGCACTCTCTAATAAGAGTAAATGAACATTGCAGAAGGTCAGACATGTTCCTGAGTTGAAGAAAAACCTCATCTTTGTTGGGCAGCTCAATGAGGGTGGTCATTCAGTGGTGTTCTCAGATAGCACCTGGAAGGTTACCAAATGAGCATTAGTAATGGCTCGTGGTAACAAAACTGACACACTATATATGACTACATGTTTACTCATGAGAGGACACATGAGTCAGAGGTGCATTATGGGGAAGTAAAAGAAGGTCAATTTCTTGAAAAGTGGTAGAGCGCCAAAGACAGGAAAACCGGACCTTGTACAGACAAATGGTAGAGAACCACAGAGTTATGAAGAAATCTTGCAAGATGAGAATTCGAGCAAGTGGGAGCTGACCAAGAAGAAGGAGACGGATTCTCTACCAAGGAATTATACTGGATAGCTGGCAGAACTTCTATCAAGGAAGAAGGCATTGCATAATAAATGGGTGTACCGGGTGAAGATTGTGTTTGATGGCAGTAAGAGGTACAAGGCAGGACTTGTTAAAAAGGGCTTTTAGCAGAGGCAGGATATTGCTCATGCAGTGAGAGTTGTAAGAAGATACAAGAGTAACCCAGGAAAGAACTTGGTGGTACAAGACTACGTTGACGGTGATATGTCAACTGAGAGTATTACTCGTGAGAAGTTGAAGTTGTGCTCAACTTCAGCTAGTCTTCTGTCATGAAGACAGGGGCTTCGAGTTGTAGAGGTGGAGGATATTATGTTTGAGGAAAAGGTCGGTACAACTAGTAGATGATGCAGCTAGTAGGTGTTGCATTCAGTGTCCCAGTCTCCAAGTGGGAGAATTGTTGGGTAATGTGGAGACCCAGTCCACCGAATTTAATTAGTTTCCTAATTAAGTATCTCACCTACCGCTCACCTATCACACCCAACTACCGCTCACCTACCCCATATCTACTGCTCTCATGGTTTCTATAAATAGTCACTTTTGGTTTAAAGGAAAAGCCAAGCAAAGCCAAGCAAGACCAAGCCAAGTCATTTTAAGAGCTAAGAGAAAGAGAGGAAGAAAGAGAGAGAGGAAGAGAGAGAAGTAAATAAAGATTTTCTTATAAACGTCGATGCGCTCGACGGTGTAATTTCTTGAAGAAATAAAATCCTCTACAGCTCCCTGGACGTAGGCAAACTTGCCAAACCACTTAAATACGTGTGTCGCTCTGGAGTTTTTTTTCTGTGTGCAATTTTTCTCGTTCCAATTTTTTGTTTTATTATCGTCGTCTTTCACAACACTTACACCAGTTCTCCTCTCGCTATAATGACCGAAAATGAAAATGCTTCCATTCATGACAAACAAAAATAATGAAAATGTAGAAAAGAAAATGAATGTAAGAACCGAATTTTTTTTTCATACCTTTTTCCTTTTATGCAATCTCTTTCAATTTTCGAAGCTTTTCCAAATTTAAGCTCTTGATTCCTTCTTTTTCTTCTGATTCACTATTGCCTCTTTCCCAAATTATCGTTGTATTGCTGCCTCTCCGTTTTATATAAGAATTGGTTAGAGCATCGCTCAATCACACATCTCCTCTTCCTTTCCTCTTTTCAATCTCTCTTCTCCATCCACTTATGCTTTCACCAAAAACCATCACATTCTTGATCAAACTCCCTCGTGATACAATCACAAATATAGCTAACTAGGAGGCATTGGTGGGATCACGGTATACGGAGACCCGAAATTCCCATTTTCCTCTTCCTTCCATTCACTTCTATCCGAAACCATCAGGGAAGGTAACATTTTCTACTCTCACACACTTCGACTCTTGAATCTTGTAAGTCCATTTCCCAACATGATTTACTAATTCAAGATTTAAGGCAAACCGATGGAGAAACGAGATTTAAGAAACAACTGAATTAAAATATATTTTTATTGTCTATTATGTTATTTTGCATGCAAATAGCATTCTCTAATAAAATTTATTTTGAAATTAATTTTTTATCAAATTAAAATAAATGAATATATTATTAGTAAGTCAAGGTACATAAATTCTTTCTTTTAAAAATATTCTAATAATAATAATAAAGTAAAAATCAATATTAATAGTCACAATACTTACAATAATAAATGTTGATTAAGTAATACCTATGCAATAACCACATAATTATTCTTATCTTATAATTGGTGTAGACTTGACAGTCGAACCGTAAAATTCATAGAAGTTTCTCATTTGACTGCACGCAATAAGTAACTGCTTTTTATTATGGGATAAACGTACAATATTTAGTTAGAGATGTTATTCTTCTAATTTGTATTAAATTCTCAGCTAATTGTAGATTTGTCATTTGCACCCCTTTAAATTTCATTCATATAATTGCAGTAGTTTCTATTTTTGCTCATAATGACTTTAGTATATAATTAACATTATTTATTGATGCTCACTCCTATATTTAGTTGTTCGCTTTTAATGATTTTAATATTTAATATTTATTTTTATTGCTTAATGTGACAAACCTCATTATTTCGTAATTGTTTATAAATATTGGTGGACATTTTGTAAATATGCTCTCGTGTTTTGATTTTCAAGCATGCAATATAACTAATATTAGAATATTATTATGTTCGTAATAAACTCATTTGTTATGTCTAGTCAGTCCGACGGGTTCTTTAGAGAAATCAATGGATTTCTATGGGATTGGTGTTTACCTTTCTTTATTACAGTGTTTCTTAGTAAACCGACCATATATATATATATATATTGAAATTGTATATTATCAAATAGTATGAAATGATTGATTATTCATATTTGCACCAAAACACTTGATATTGTAGCATGTAAATATCTACAAAAAAGTGTGTTTAACTGAGTCTTGTTCATGACTATAAACTTATGATAGTCATTACAAATTCTTTTATACACATAATAAACCGTTTATATTTATTGGTCATTCTGTATGCCTCATTTTCGTTATTGCTTATGCTTTAAAAAATGATAGTTATTTATTTAATTTATATTTTCAGACTCACCTATTGATATTTTATATAACAAGTTTCACCCAGCCACTTTTCAGTCCATTACCACTGGACAGACTTTCCTGGTTTAGATTTTATATTAATATTTTTCAGTTTTGTATGAGTTATTGTGTTTTCTGTCTAGGTTGGATAGTTGTTTCCGTATTTTCATTTTAGTTTTAGTTGTATTGGTTGATCCTTATTTATGGAATAAAATTTTGATTTTTTTCTTATTTTTTTCTATTATTGTTTGCATGTTTTTTTTCCTTTGTGAATACAAAATATGTTCAATTAGTTTCATCATGTCCTCGATTGTCGGGATGTACCGCCTTCTGAAACCAGAGCGTGACAGAGTGGTATCAGAGCATATGTTTTGTACTCAATTTCACTTGTATTATTTACTTGATATGATTTATCTTTAGATCCACATTATTGCATTTTCATTACACATCCCTTATCTTCTTAGGATTGGGTAGGGAATAGGGCATTCCTATTTCTCAGTTATTCAATCGATTTGATTTTGTGTTTCTCTTAATTGTTTGGAATGACTCTGAAAGAAAAGGCGTTGTAACCGCTCTTGGAAGAGAAGTCCAAAAAGAAAAGGCGTTGTAACCATTCTTGGAAGAGAAGTTCAGATAGCTAGTATAAATGATGTGTTCATTGATCCCAATTTTCTATATATATAGATGTAAAACGTGATATAGCAATTATATGATTAAGTTCCTTAATAGTTATTCTTAATTTGCAACAAAGCAAAAAATTTGTTCCAAAGCAAAAGCTAGGTAAATCTTTCACTATGAAGCAAATAATATTACAGTTATAATATTTTAATATGGGATACTATGCAAATATACATATCGTTATCAAGTAATATAGAACTTTATGATTAAGTCATAAATATCGATTCCACATGAAAGACTAATTTTTAGAGAACAAAATTTTACTTAGCAATATATTCTTACTTAAACTTAAGATGCTAAAATAGGAATGAAATTTTGATTCTTTTTATAATTTTTTATAATTGAAAATAAATTAAGCAACTAATTAACTTAACTAAAATACTTGCAAGATGAAGGCAATATAAATAAAACATATTTTTCTTTATCATGAATCAGTGATAAATATATAAATTATGTTGTGGAATTATGTTAAATGTGTTGTGTCAAATAGAGACAATAATATTATTTATCCTTACTAGAGATGCTATAAAGAATATTAGATAATCTATAGTTTGAATAGTCTTGAAAGTCGGCTAGACAGAAAAGATACTAGCTCTCACTCTAGAGTTCCCTCTTCTCCCTCTACCTAGGGGCTAACATCTCGTATCAAATCCAAAAACTATAAATCAAATTGGGGGTTTTAGCTTGTAACTCTAAAGTTCTTTAATTCTACACTCTTTAAAATATATTTCTCTATTTATGTGCACTCAACCCCATGAACTACATTCTCATTCATGAAATCAATATGTGATTCTAACCATTTGTTGACTGAGACAATATCATCTCGGATCTTACATGTTCTAACAACAGATATTAACATCTTAATTGGTCAAATCAAGAAGTAAATGAAGTGTGAGGTTTCAAATCATCACAAATTCTTCCAATATTGAAGTTTAATAATTCACACAACTTCCTTTAGATATTTAATCACTTATCCTTTTAAGAAAAAAGATAAAAAAACTACTCATAATTCATAGAGAAAACACAACCGCATGTGAGTTTAAAAGTAGAAATCATGCATACAAACAAGAAATCTAAATTAAAATCAAGTGTAAATACAAAGATAAAAACTTATCTCAAATTCTCTCCACCAAATATTTTGAAGTTCCTTTGAATTCTCTTCATTCTCTCACAATACAAACTAACAATTAAAATAAAATAAAATAAAATAAAGGTGGCCGCCGCCGCCGCCGGCGATGATGGGCTGCGGCGGGCTGTAAAGTTTGATGGGGTGCTTGCCTCCTCTCTTGAAAAATATGTCTTTTCTTATAAAAATCCAAAGGGTGTCTTGATGTCTCTTCAAAAAGGTGTCTTCATTCAATGAATCTTCTAGAAGTTGNAATAAAATAAAGGTGGCCGCCGCCGCCGGCGATGATGGGCTGCGGCGGGCTGTAAAGTTTGATGGGTTGCTTGCCTCCTCTCTTGAAAAATCTGTCTTTTCTTATAAAAATCCAAAGGGTGTCTTGGTGTCTCTTCAAAAAGGTGTCTTCATTCAATGAATCTTCTAGAAGTATCCTTCTCATAAACCAATTGAATGAATTTTCGTGTCCATAGGCTATTTCCCATATTTTTATCAAGGGTTGCTTCAAATACCACTTCAAAAACCCTCTCAAATTAAATAATTCATCAAGTAACTACTTCTGGCGCTTAGGCGCGGAGCCTCTAGTGCTTACGCGTCAGATTAGGCGCTTAGGTGCCCCAGTTCATTTTTGCACTTTCTTCATTTTTTTTCTNTTCATCAAGTAACTACTTCTGGCGCTTAGGCGCGGAGCCTCTAGTGCTTACGCGTCAGATTAGGCGCTTAGGCGCCCTAGTTCATTTTTGCACTTTCTTCATTTTCTTTTTCCGAATTTGACCATTTTTCACTCATTTTAGTATTTTTTATCAATTTGATTGTACTTGTAAGAAAAAAATACAAAAATATCTTTCACTAAAGTGCAATATCTCAAAAATAGGTATAAAAATGTGTATAAAAACACAATATATTTTAGGTGTTTCACCTATTCATGGACATTGTTGTGTTGATTCAGCTGAAACCATAGAGACTGTTGGAGCACAAAATCTCAACATGGCGACACTCGTGGAGGTGGTCGCACAGAATGTTACCCAAGCGTTGCAAGCTAAATTTGCAGCCCAAATTGCACAAATGCTCCAAATATCTAGAAGCAGTGCAACTAGCCCTACAAGCCACTCAATCGGTACCACCCATGGCCATCATGGAGGCTCAACCCAATTAGTTGATGACAATGACATATGTGAGCACTATGGATCAGTGAGAGACTAATTTTTGAAGATAAAGACTCCTGCATTCAATGGCACGGTGGACCCAATCAAGGTTGATGCATGGATTCATGACATAGAGAAGTGACCTAGAGAAATAAAGTGCCATGAAAATCGTAAGGTGGACATTGCAATTTGGGATGTTTCAATTGCATGAAAGGAGTCGATGATTGGTGGGAAAGTCACTGTCGTAACACTTTTGGACCAGACACGATAGTTTCTTAGGCAGATTTCAAGAAATTGTTCCTGGAACAATATTTTCTTTTAGCGGATTGGGTCAAGTTTATGACTTAAGGAAACTGGGGCAAATAATGAAGACCGTTCGGGAGTATGAGATGCAATTTGTCCGAATTTTATGTTCATTTCTTTGATTAACCATCATAAAGATCAAAAGATTTATCACCTAGTTATTGGCTTGAGAGAAGACATTCAAAGGTTTATATCGGTTATTAAGTGTGCTACCTACAAAGAGCTAGTGAACCGAGCCATACTTGTACAAATAGAGTTGAATGAGTGTGAAGAAAAGATGGGCAGAAAATGAAAGGATATTGATGCTCTAGTGCTGGAAAAACCACAAAAGAAGCACGTGAAAGATAAACCTAAGAACAATTCTAGCTGCCCTCACAGCGGAAAGAAACACTCTAGACCTCGCAACCTAACTATTGACAAATGTTTTAACTGTTACAACACCAATGACAAGATCAAAGATTGCCCCTTTCTACCTCAAGCTAAGCCTACAGTAAAGCAGGAGATCTAAGACAAACAAAATAAGATTGAGTGACATAAATCTAATAGAGGTCGGTGCCAAAAATAAGGTGAAAATAGACAAACAGGTCAATACTACCTTCAGCCTCAGCAACAATCGCAACAAGTGATGATGCATCAATCATATCCGTAACATTCTCTTAGATTGCATTACCAATAGCACCAAAAAATGCCCCTGACTCACCAAAATCCATCAATGGTACGATATTAGCCTCAGTAATCTCAGGCTTCGAAGCAGGCAGGTAGGCGATTCAACCTCAAGCATTTATTATGACTCCACAAGAAGCTCATGAAGCTCCTAATGCGGCGACAAATATTATCCCTATTTTTAAACAACCGATAAAGAGAATTGTTTAAATTTGGAGCATCAAATTCATTCATATTATAACAAATTGCATTTAGTACATTAGGTTATTCAATGCATTAGCTATGTCATCAAACTCATCCTTGTTTGTCACTTAGTTGTTTCATGATTGTGAGTTACTATTAACAAAACACATATGTCTGCTACACCAATAATTTTCCCACTAGGTGAGCTGATGTAATACTGGGTATGAATTTGTGGATCAAATTCTTTTAAAGATGGTAGTATGTAAGAACTAAATTTTTTTCTTCTTATTTTTCCTTCTACTAGATTTCTTTCCTTTTTTGTAGCTTTCCCAAATTCAAGCTCGTGACTCCTTCCTTTTTCTCTTGATTTGTTGTTTCCACCTTCCCAAATTATCGTTGGACTACCGCTTCTCCATTCCATATAAGAACAGGTTAGTGCGTCACTCAATTTCACCTCTCCTCTCCCCTACCTCTATATGATTTCCCTCCTCTATCCTCTTTCGGTTTCGCACGAAACCAACTCCTTCGTGACCGAACTCCCACATGATACAATCACATATATAGTTAACAAGGAAGGAAACAACGGAATTGTGGTATAGAGGGACCCAAAACTCCCATCTTCCTCTTCCTTCTGTATGCTTCTACCTAAAACCATTGGGGAAGGTAACCTTTCCTAGTCTCGCACACTTCGGCTTCTGAATCTCATAATTCCATCTCCCAACAGTATTTACTAATCCAAGATTTAAGGCAAACCAATATTGGAGAAATAGGATTTAACAAAATATAAAATTAAAATATATTTTTATTTGTTAGTATGTTATTTTTCACCTAATTGTAGGTTTGTCATTCGTACCTCTTTAAATTTCGCTCATAAAATTACAGTAGTTTCCATTTTTGCTTATACTTATTGTATTAATGATTTTTATTTAATGAGTATATCATAATTGATTTGTTTCTTTTTTTGGTTCTTTCCTTGTATGACTTATTCCTCTTCTATATAAAGGATATAAGGCTCATGTAAGAGGTGTATGTTGACATGTGTTGTGTTGCAACCTCAAGCCATTTTTGTTTCTCCCCATCCAGTGCTAGTGGAATCTCCCTCCCCGTTGACGTAAGAGAGTCGATTTCACACCGAACCACGTAAATCTTTTATGTTTAATTGTTGTTGTGTGAATTTATGCGCTTCCACGATGTTTTTGTATAGTAATTGGCTTAGGAGCTCGAAGTCCGTGATCAGAGTAAGGTTCGGTGTTGGCGACAACATATCCGACATTGCCAGATTTTTTTCTTGATTGTTGCAGTTTTAGCGGTGTGCAACGAGTCTAATTTTATTGCGGCGACAACAGGTGGAGTGGCGGTTTTGGTGAGGTCAGGGGCCGACGGAGGACTTCGACAATCCATTGGTGATTTTTGACAACTTGATCATGGTTTTTGGTGGGTCTGATAGCTATTCGAGGCGGTGTAGCAACAAGGACGAAATAAGCCTCTAGGTCGACAAAGGAAACTTTGATTTGGAATAAAATATAAGGTATTCTGCCAGAGGATTTTTTTTTTGAAAAAGATTTCAATTATGATAGAAAAAATTGATAGCACAATGACAAATTATTTAACATCTAATATGATAGTGGAAAAATTGATTCATTGGGTGGTTACCATCCTATCAAAATTGATGTGACAAAATTTGATGACAAAAAAAACTTTGGCATGTGATGATATGAGGTGATGGATGTGTTGTGTTCTCTGAATCTAGAGAAAGTTCTGGATAATAAGGAATTTCTCAAAGAAATGTTAGAGAGAGATTGATTAAAAATCAACATGAGTCTCTGTGGCTTAATCTGAAATTGCTTGACCCAAGAGATCAAGTATGGAGTAATGATGGAAACTTCTGCAGGGAAATTTTGGAGGATGCTTAAAAATAAATTTCTCATTAAGAGCAAGGAGAGTCATCTTCATATGAAATGTCGACTCTATAGATTTAATAAAGTTGTTGGCAGTTCATTTACATTTGGAAGGGAAGGATTGAGATAAAGACAAGATGCTTCTTTTATTAATAAACACTTAAATGACTTCACAGAGTTGTTGGTAGATCTTTTAAATTTATAAGAGGAAGTCGGAGATGAAGACAATGTACTTCTATTATTGAATTTACTCCCGGATAAGTATGAAAACTTTACCATGACACTTATTCAAGGAAAGAAGGTCTTAATTGTGGCGAAGTGACTACAACTCTGTTGAATCATGAGTTTTGTCAAAGGAACAAGGAGTTCACAAAGATAGAATCAACTGAGGCACTTCACTCCAACATGATAGATCTAAGAAGAAGAAGAAGAATTCAGTAGAGAAAGGTGGTGGCGGTGACACTTCTCAAAAGTGGGACAGGTCTCGTGGGTGCAGTCTTGGGAAAAATCAATGTGCTTTCTCTTTAAGGAATTTTAATTAGAGTAAAGATAGGCTGAAACTGAAGGAAAAGGGAAAGATAGTTGTATATGAGGTAAAAGCCAATATTATTGAAGAAACAAATTTTGATGTATCAATTTATGTAGTTTCTCACAGTTTGTTTACAGATGATTTGTGTTGGATTATGGACACTGATGCTACCTATCATATTTGTTCTCATTGATGATGGTTATGTATGTACAAGGAGTTGTATAGTGTTGTAGTGACTGTGAGCAACGATCAAATTTATCATACTATTGGTGTAGGGAGTATCTTTATTAAGATGCATGATAATACTATGAGGGAGCTGACTACTGTTAAATATATTTTTCCCATATATTATAAAAAAATTGTTGTTAGTTGGGGCTTTAGAGTTCAAGAGCTATAAGACAGTTATTGAGGGAGAAGTTTTGAGGATATGTCTTTGAGCATTGCTTTTATGAAGGAAGTTTAACATCACAACCTTTATTAATTTCAGAGTAATTCAGTGATTGAAATGATCGTTGTTGCTGATAATTCTTCTGATGTCACTATGTTGTGGCATATGCGGCTAGCTCATGTCGGAGAGGCTTTGGTGAAGAAAGGATTGATCAAAGGAGCGAGCACCTGCAAACTTCATATCTATGAGCATTGTGTGTTTGACAAAAAGATGGGTATCATATCCAACAATGGGGGCAAATACACTTTGGATGCATTCTTACAAGAGTGCCAGAGAGTTGGGATAGAGCACCACTTCATTGTTTGAGAGACAACACAGTATAACAAGGTGACAGAGAGGATGAATCTAACTTTAGTGGAGAACATTTGATGTATGTTATCAAATGTTGGGTTAGATAGTATATATTGGGTTGAAGCAATAAAATATGCATGTCACTTAGTGAACTGTATACCTTCAACAGCTATTGGGAAGAAGACCCAAAAGGAGATGTGGTTATGGCATTCTGCTCAAGATTATGAGCACATGAGAGTGTGTCTAGCTTACTGTTGCATGCAGAGTGATAAACTGCAACCATGAGAAAAGAATGCAGTCTTTATTAGCTTCCGACATGGAGTTAAGGGCTTCAAGTTGTATGATCCATCAGAAAGAAATATTTTCATTAACGAGAATGTTAAATTCAATGAGGAAAGCTTGTTGAAATATTGGGACTCGAAGCAGGTGGAGAGTTCTGATAGGACCACATATATCCAGTAAAAGTTTGATTTTGATGCAACTTCATTTGTTTCATAGAGTTCGTACACTCTGATTTAAATATCTAATTTGTTTATAGCTCATGAGGTGTTTGTTTTTAATATTTAGGATGTGGAAGAAGATGTTGAGGTTGAGATTCCTACTCGAGAATCTATTGACAGGAGCAGGATAACATGCCAAAATGTTGAAAAACCAGCTTGGTCAAATGATCACATTACATTTGCACTTTCAGCCACAAAGACAGAAATTCATTGTCATACGGAGCCCAAACTATGATCTATGGAGAGCAGCAATGGATGAAGAGAAGTAATATCTTTGAAAGAATGGTAATTGGAGGTTGGTGAAACTTCCTCCTAGAAGAAATGTTGTCGAGTGCAAATGGGTTCATGCAAAGAAGAAAGGACCTCTTGGAGTTAATGTGCAGAACAAAGCAAGATTAGTAACAAAAGGCTTTTCGCAATGACAGGGGATTGATTATGATGAAGTGTTCTCACTAGTGACCANTCAATATGTTGTGGCATATGCGGCTAGCTCATGTCGGAGAGGCTTTGGTGAAGAAAGGATTGATCAAAGGAGTGAGCACCTGCAAACTTCATTTCTATGAGCATTGTGTGTTTGACAAAAAGATGGGTATCAGATCAGACAATGGGGGCAAATACACTTTGGATGCATTCTTGCAAGAGTGCCAGAGAGCTGGGACAGAGCACCACTTCGTTGTTTGAGAGACAACACAGTATAACAAGGTGACAGAGAGGATGAATCTAACTTTAGTGGAGAAAATTTGATGTATGCTATCCAATGTTGGGTTGGATAGTATCTATTGGGTTGAGGCAATAAAATATGCATGTCACT
>JXCR01046605.1:0-12162 GCA_002079205.1 Phalaenopsis hybrid cultivar | reverse complement strand
TGTCTCCATTCAATGAATCTTCTAGAAGTTCCTCCTTTTAAAAGCCAATTGAATGAATTTTCGTGTCCATGGGCTGTTTCCCATATTTTTAACAAGGGTTCAAATACCTCTTCAAAAATTTATGTAAATTCAATGAATCATCAAATAACTACTTCTGGCGCTTAAGCACGGGATACCTGGTGCTTAGGAGCGAGCCTCTGACGCTTAGGTGTCCCAGTGCAATATTTGCATCTTCTTCATTTTTGATCACCCTTTTCACTCCTTTTAGCATTTTTCATCCATTTGATTGTACCTGAAAAAACACACACACAAATATTTTTTATTAAAGTGCAATATCTCAAAAATAGGCATAAAAATGTGTATAAAAAAACTATATATTTTAGGTGTATCAGTCGAGGCCAGCTATCCTTTATAGTAATGGTATATGAAACCCCTATCTTGACACCAAATTTCATATACTTAATTTATAATGGGCCAACAATGTTACGCGAGGCCAAAAGGAAGTGTTTAGCAAAATTCATTCTTCCCTGTGAGGTGTAATTGAGAGGATGTTTGGTGTTTGGAAGAAGAAATGAGTGATACTACATGATATGCCACCTAACATATTTCTAAAATAGGTACAAATTGTGATAGCAATTATGGCGCTAGACAATTATATTCGGTGGCGTTCACGATATGCCACCTTACATATTTCTAAAATAGGTTCAAATTGTGATAGCAATGATCTTGAATTGATGTCTACTTACATAGTGCAAAACAAAATCAACAAGAAGTACTTGCAGGAGCATTCGAATACCCTCTCGGTCATTTTCTGCCATTAGATTACAATGATCATTCCACTATTTTCACAAAGGAAGGGCAAGTTGTAAATGAAATGAATGTCATTCGAGAAAAAAATCACCATCGCATTAGTTGGAGGGTGATTAATTATGTAATAAGTTTTTTTCTTTGTGTTGATAATAAGTGTGATGTTGGCACGTGGGTGCCTTTGGAGAACATAATTGTTTTTGTATTGCTAATTATGTAAAAAGTTCCTTTTTTTCATTTTTATGTTGCATAACTGCACTTTTTTAGTTGTTATTCACATTTTTAGTTGATTTCAAAGCATTCCTCATCATTATTACTAAAGATTTGGGTGACGTTTCTATCATGCATTTGTAAGTGGATAATTCAATGAATTCCTTTTTTATACATTGGATGTTTTCATGAGTGTAAAATAATATTCGTATGATGCTAAAGAATGAGGTGTTATATAAGTATGAAATTGCACATCTGGCAATGTATAAATTGATGGAAAACCAATTTCTGTGTTTCCAGAGAATGAGGTGTTATATAAATATGAAGTTGCATGTCTCAAGGTTTTCAATATTGCATCAATTACTTTGCTCTGAGCTCGTGTGGGCTCAAACTGAGTTGTGCTTGGCATTGTATAAATTGGTGGAAAGCCAATTTCTGAAAGTCGATAACCTCATGAGCAAACTTTACAATCCCATGTTGCATGGATAGTTCATTGTTGTTGGAGTTGTTTCTTTTAAGAAGTTTTGATTTACAATCCCATAAATGAGTATCAAAGTTTTGTGTCCTATTTATGTTGGGTTTGTATTTTACTGGATGAGTTGTTATTTGTGTCATGAGATGCTGATTTAAGTGATGCATGTTATTCACATCCACTGAAAATGGACTAGCTTGGATAGCCTGTGCATTTATTTTGGGCAACCACTTTTCCACTTAATATATTTAAATGCTAGAGGATGTTTTAAAAAATTTGGTGATGAAAATTTGGTATGTTTTTAAGAGTTTTATGAGTCTCTGTCAGATAGCAATTGTCTAGCATCTCTCTTTTAGGAATGTTAAAAAAGGGTGTATTTCAGAGAAGTGTACTGTTTATTACATGGATCATATTTTTTTGTTAGTTGTGAAAGGTCATTTGAATTATGACAAAAGGAGAATTTTGTTTATTTTAGGCTTTCATATGTTTGTTGTGGGCTATTAAACCACGTAAATTGTTTCGAGCAATTAGTTTTCCCATTCCCTTATAAGTGTTACTTTGGAGTTGTTAGAGTATATTTTTTCTTATTAGTAGAGGGTATATAATAGCATATTCCTGCTTTGCTCAGCATGTAAATTTTCTGAGGAATTCTAAGTAGAATCTTAAATTAAAAATACCTTTTTCTCATTGATTTTGTATTTTAACAAAACTCTTAGGGACAGAGGCTTAAGGAATTTTTTTAATCATTTTATAAGTTGTGTTGAGTAATTTTGGTATTTATTATTGACATTTTCATGTCTACCTCTCAATTCCCATGTGTTTAAATATCTAAAACCTAAATTTTCTTTTTTTAATTTATAGCACCCAAATCTTTTCTATGGTGATGATTTGACACTTTAGGATGGCTTAAATTTTTAAGCAACCATTGTTGTCATTACCAAGAAAATATACACTCTTTACATGCAATGGCTATACAAGGCATTCAATTTGGGCTATTTTAAAAATTGTCTGAAAACTTGGAAGCAATAAATTGCATTCATTACTAGATATTATGGAAGAAAAATGCTCTTTGTACCCACTGAGTCAACCAATTTTCAACGTCTTCCTATGTTAGATATTGTCTGAACTTCTATGCATGAGTCATAAGACTTTTTATAGGATGACATTTAGGAAGTTGTATTCACTTATTTTCTATTTTTTATTGATATGTACCATGCTATCAAATGGATTTACCTTTGCTATGCTTTGATATTGTGATCAATTTGATTGTCCTTGAAAGCAATCTCTTCTTTATGAAGTTGTTGTTTTATGGATCCATTTAAACCTTTCGGTTCATAAGCAAGATGATCAATTTAAACCTTTTTGTTCATATGCAAGGTTGGCTGTGTGTAAAAATTTAAGTTATAGAGGTAGATATGTGAATAACAGAGCTTCATCACCCCTGAATATTATAAGGGAGCAACTGAGAGATAACTTTCTTGGATGGACTCCTTTCTGCTATTGCCTACATGCCATACGTTGGATGGTTTGGAGTCCCAACTACTAGTTGTTATTATGTTCACCTGCCCATGCTAATTATGTGGGATTATGAGTATCCTTTTTTACAAAAAGCATGGGTTGAAATCCCATCTATTGCCTTTGCCAGAGCCCTAATATATGTATTGCAAACTTTGGTAAACAGTATGCTACAGGGAGACTGTTGTTGGCTGGAACCTCTTATACATCATTCAGCTGTACCTGGAAGGGTTGATTCATTTTAAAGATACAGTATGGGATGTGTTTCCTCCCATTAAAACTTACTTTTTTGGCTTCCACCTTCCCATATGAGGATACATTTTGTGCCTGGAATTAGTGGTCTGCCCCTGTCCCTTTTTGCTAGCCTTCAAAATGGTTTTTAGGGCTTTTCTATTTGGTTTTCTATTCAAATCATCAATGTTTTGAAGCAGGTTATATTGGGCTCTTAGAGTATGTTGTAGGTTTCCTTTCTATATGTCAACATCCAGACCTTTAGTTTGGCTATAGGACCATTTTTTTCTAGTTTTCTTTGAAGATCATTGCTATTTTGGAGCAGGTTCTTGAGTATGCTGCAGGATTTCTTTCTACTTATGAACGACCAACAAGGGAGGCTATTGCCTGGAGCTTTGGAATATCTTTTGCTTATTACTAGATTGACTTTTTCCATAGAATTGTCACATACATTTAATGTGAGTGATTTTTTATTACCGGTATACTTTATTTTTATGTTCTTTTGCGTGTTTTTGGGTATACTTGTATGTTTTCTCTCCTATTTTCTGAGTGGAGTTATAATGTGGTAGGTGGAACCCCTAGGGGTGCGGTTTCATGTATCTTTTTTCTTGCTAGCTTTGGGGATCCACCTCTCCCACCCTATTTTGTAAATTTTCCCCTTATTAATAGATTCAGAGCTGAATCATATGTACTAAAATACAACACAACTCACATGTATTTCCATTAATGGTCTTGCTGCAACTGGGTTAAATATTTTCCTCTAACCATAATTGTTGCAGCTGTGTGATTTTACGCATAATTTGAGATTTTAATTGGATAATATGTTTTAGTGCATGATTTGAGAGATGTACTATTTCAATTTATACTAAATATTTGGTGACATGTGAAATTTTAATCTTCTCTTCATGTGTTCCTTTGTGTTAATTTGAGGATTTTTTTATCTAATGGCAGCTTCTTGGCTTCAGTTTGGCATGACAAAAACAAAGATTGAACAACCTTCAACATAATTTTCATATATTTTTCAACTTAAAATAATTGACTAATGGATTGTATTTTGTTTGTTTCAGGAAAGATGAGCTCTAAGAACTTAGGGACATCCTGTAAAATTTTATGCAAATATGGACTTAAGACTTCCTTTCTAAGGTCATGGCAGGCCCACAACTACAGTTGATACTTTTACAGATACCCTCGCAGACTCACAGAGCAGTGTGAGTTCTTCCACTGGGCTGACGATCAGGTGGATTCAGCTGCAAGAAGTGATCACGAATTAATAACATTATTAAAGGATAGTTTAGGAGGAGACATCCATCACCTTCACGTTAAAAAAAAAACATCATTTTTACTTTACTTGTAATTTTATTAGATTTTTTCTTTTTCATAGATCTTTTCATCCTCACAGCTAAGTGAGTGGTGTATTTGCACTATTGTTATGTTTTGAAATGAACTTCTGCTTCTGGATTATCAAATTTATCACTATCATAGTCTATTATAAATAAATTCACTAAATAGGGGAAGACTGGTCATTTTTTCATAAATAGCTGCCCCACAACTGTTCTAAAAAAATGCACCAAACAGGCAGCCAACTTCCCCACAGCAGCTTCCTGGGCAGTGATACACCAAAATAATATATTATTTTAAGTACATATTTTATTCTTATTTTTAGGGATATTGCACTTTAAAGAAGGGTATTTCTGTGTTTTTCTTCAGGTGTATCCTTTTTAGGGATTTGGAGCAAAAATGACGAAAAGGAAGAAATTTGGAGCAAAAAGAACCAATTTTGGATTCCGGGGCATGATGCGCCAAAATCCAGAAGCTGGCGCATGATGTGTCAAATCAACACAAGATGCACTTTAGGGATTTTCTTGGGAAGGATTGTGAGATAAGTTGTATTTTTATTTCTTTTGTTTTTCAAACTTTTTTTTATATATTAAATTCATGTTTTATCGTATCCTTCTCATGAATTCTGAGTAGTCTTATTTATCCTTCTCCTTACTTTGAAGATATGATTTTGTGAAGTATAGATTTTATTTTCTAGAGTTTTAAATGATAATAATTTATGATTATTTGAAATCATATCTTCGTTTACTTTTTGATCTGGCAAATAGAAATGTTAAAACATGTTGAGAGACATATGTTCTTAAATGAGATATGATTTCTACAACATAGAGAAAATCACATTTGATTTCATGGGAGAGTATGTCATCCATGGGATTGAGTGCAAATAAATAAGGAATTATACTTCTGTTGGATACAAAATTGGAGATTTTAAGGTGACATATTAAAACCCAGTTTTGGTTCACTTGATTGGAAACTAATGCGAGATTGTTAGGCTTACGAGGAGTGAGTAGTGGGAGCTCTGGAGTGGTAGCCAGTATCTTCTCAACCTAACCATGAAATTAAGAACCAAACTCTGGATTAGTCAATGTTCTTTATAGCACTCGGAAATGGTTAAGGAATAAGATTGCTCCTATTTAGCACAAAAAAGTTTTTTATATATATTTTCAAATGATTTCAATTTCGTCACGAACTATATACTCATCGTAGGGGAAGGATGCTTTCTTAAAGTTAAACTTTTCGTCAAAATAAAAACTTTGTTTAATTTGCACAATTTTATTTCTGAAAGTTTAATATTTAGTTTAATTTTTGTAATCTCACATCTGCATTATAAGTAGCATTCACATGAGTAGTAAATTTTCAAAGCTTACACTTTACTTTATTTTTTATTTTTATTATAAAATAATTTTCATAATTTACTTTAAGAATTTCTAACTTCCCTGTGTGATCGCTATCTAGGACTCCATTAGAGCCTTTTATTACTTGCACGATACGTATACTTGCGTTGATATTTAGGAGAGATTTGACAGTTCAAAAAATGAGTTTAAAAGGATAAATTATATTTCTAAAAAGTATTCTATTAGGAAGATATTGCATTTTTATTATCAAGTTTTTGGCACTGTTTAGTAGTGTCAACTTCATAAATATTCACATATACAAATCTCTCGTGTCAGGCAGCGCAGCTGTAGCTGAAAAGCTGAGAAGATGCAACTGCACCAAAGAGAGCTTAAAACAAGCCTTTGCTTTCAATTTGTTTTAGAGAATAAATTTTGAAAACTGTTATACAAATAACCATAATATTTTAAAAGATATTAAAATTAAAAAAATGAAAATAAAAACTAATTTTAGACATAACTGCTTCACAACTTGCTAAGTTATTTATGTGGCGAATGAACAAAGTTAGGAACATGGGAAAGTGAAGCAAATTCTTTTTATTTGCTTATGTCTCATGCAGCTCAAAGAAATTATTTTTTTCTTTCCAACCTTTGACAGGGCATAAAAAAAGGGATGAATGATATATCCAACATATATAGTTTTTTGTACACATTTTTATACCTATTTTTGAGATATTATGCTTTAATGAAAGGTATTTGTGTATTTTTCTTTAGGTACAATCAAATGGATGATAAATAGTAAAAGGAGTGAAAAAAAAATCAAATTTAGAGCAAAAATGAAAAATATGCAAAAAATGAACTGAGGTGCCTAAGCGCCCAGGACTGGCGCTTACCCACTAGTTATACAAAAAGAGTCGCGCCTAAGAGCCAGGTACCCCGCGCACACGCACCAGAAGTAGCTATTTGATGAGTCGTTGAATTTGGATGAATTTTTTGAAGCAAATCTTGGTCAAAATGTGGGAAATAGTTTATGGACACGAACATTCATTCAATTGGCTTTTGAAAGGAGGTAACTTCTAGAAGATTCATTGAATGAAGACACATTTGGAGAGACACTAAGGCACCTTTTAGATTTTTATGAAAGAAAACTTTGATCATCAAAGGAAGACCCCAATCCATAGCTAATAGCAAATCTTCCAGCAAAGTAATCACCGCAGCCGCTGTCGACCACCTTTTCTTTTAATTTTGAGATTTAGTTTGTGATGTGAGTGAAGTAAGAAAATTTAAAAAATTTCAAGACATTTGGTGGAGAGGATTTAAGATAAGGGTTTGTCTTTATTTACTACATTCGATTTTAATTTAAATTTCTTGTTTGTGTGCGTCATTTCTACTTCTAAACTAAAGTGTGGTTGTGTTTTCTCCATGGATTCTGAATAGCTTTCCTTATCTTTTTTCTTAAAATGATAGGTGTTGAATTAGTGAAAGGAAGTTGTGTGAAGTATTATACTAAAATATTGGAAGAAGATGTAATAATTTTAAATCTTGTACTTCATTTACTTCTTAATTTGGTCAATGAAGTTGTTAATACCTATTGTAAGAAAATGTAAGATCTGAGATGGTATTGTCTCAATCAAAAAATGATAAGAATCACATTTGGTTTCATAGATGAGAATGTAGTTCATGGGGTTGAGTGCAAATAAATAGGGTAATAAACTTTAAAGGGTGTAGAATTAGAGGACTTTAGAGTGACAGGCTGAAGCCCCCAGTTTGATTTAAAGTTTTAGGTTCTAATACGAGATGTTAGTGCTCAAGTGGAGGGAGAAGAGGGAACTCTAAAGTGAGACCTAGCATCTTCCCTACCTAACCGGTCTTCAAAACTCTTCAAATTATAGACTAGCAAATATTTTTTATAGCATCTCTAGTAATGGTAAAGTATATTATTTCTTATATTTGGCACAACACAATTAGAACACTTTCACTATAGAATATCTATACGTGTTACTGATTCATGATAAGGAAAAAGATCTTTTATTTATATTGCCTTCATCTTGCAAGTATTTAGATAATTTAATTAGTTGCTTATGTTGTTTTTAATTACAAAAAATTTACAAAAAGAATTGAATTCTCATTCTTATTTTAGCATCTAGAGTTTAGGTAAGAATAATTTGCTAAGTAAAATTTTGTTATCTACATAATTTATTTTATAAAGTTCCATATTGTTATTTATCCCCGTGGGTTCGATATTTAGGGCTTAATAAAAAAAATGTTATGTTACTTGATAACTATACGTATACTTGCATAGTATCCCATATTTAAATATTATAGCTTTATTCATATTTACTTTATCGTGAAAATTTTATCTAGCTTTTGCTTGGGATCAAGTTTTGGCTTTGTTGCAAAGAAAGAATTTTTATTAAAGGAAATTAAGCATATAATTTCATACATCACATTTAAAAACTATATAGAACATCAAGATCAAGTTTTTGACACCGTTGCTGGGGATATTTAAAAAAATTTTTAAAGAAATGTTTTTTCAGAAAGCAAAATTCTTACTTTTATAAAGTCTTATTTAAGCTTCAAGATTTATTATAGGAATATTATATTTTTTTTTATTTAAAGTTCTTACTTGTGTGCATTTATTTTTTATTTTATATATTTTATTTTATGTGTTTGTAGTAATGCATGCTTAGTTCAGGTTCCACAGTACTTGTGCTTTATGATTCTGAATTAGAAAGAACTAATAGAAAAATTAAAAAAATAAAAATTACTGAATAATTCAAAAAATCTCAAGTAATGGCAAATCAAAATATTCAAAATACTGAAGAGTTTAGACTTTTAAGAGATTATGCAAACCCTACGGTGGACGAACTTTATTGTAGTATTCAAAAAACCATTGTAGTGACTAATTCATTTGAACTTAAACTGCTATTATCCTAATGGTATCAAATAATTAGTTTGGGGGAGCACCAACTGAAGATCCAAATTTACATCTTGTCAATTTTCTAGAATTGTGTGCTACATTTAAATATGATAATGTATAAGATGATGTTATAAGACTTAGATTATTTCCTTCCTCATTGAGGGATAAGGCTAAGATATGGTTACATTCGTTATCATCTAGATCTATTAGAACATGGGGTGATTTAGCAAGAAATTCCTTATTGAATATTTTCCACCATAAAAAACTGTGAAGTTTAGAAATAATATTACATCTTTTTGTCACTTTGAAGGGGAATCTATTTATGAAGTATGAGAACGATTTAAAGAACTCTTAAGAAAATATCCACACCATACTATACTTGGTTAATAATTCAAACATTTTATAATGACTTAGTTGGATCTCTTAGATTTATTATCGATGCCGCTGCTCATGGTTCATTGATGTCAAAATCATTTCATGACGCTTATGCTTTAATTGAAGAGATGGCTACAAATAATTTTCAATGGTCTTCTGAAATGGTTAATCTTAAGAAAGTAGCCAATACTCATGATATGGATATTTTTGTCATGTTAGCAAATTAAGTTGCCCCACTTTCAAGGAAGTTCGACCATTTTGGAAAAAAATTTTCTCAACCAATAGCAGTGATTGAAGAAAATTCATCATGCCAAAATGTAAATTCTCAAGCATCATTAGAAACTTTGAATGTCATAAATAACAAGCAGAATAACCCATATTCAAACTATTATAACCCAGGTTAGAAGAACCATCACTATTTTAACTAGAATAACACTTCGGGTAGTAATAATCAACAATTGGGGGAAAAACCAAGTAAACCCATTGGGAAACTATAACAACCAAGTGACTAGTAATTATAGACCTACTTATCCTCCAAGTTTTAATAGTAATCCACAATTTAAGGAGAAAAAAATGTCTATAGAAGAAGTGGTGTTACAAATGAGAAATCATTTATAAAGTAAAGGAGCTACAATAAAAAATATTGAGAATCAGTTGGGAAAAATAATAAATCCATTAAGTAATTTATCCCAAGGAACACTCCTAGTAATACAGAACTAAATCCAAAAAATCGTAATATGGAACACGTAAAAGCTGTTCAACTTAGAAGCGAAAGAGAATTGTAAGGTAGAGTTCAAAAAGAGACTAAAGTAGAGAGAAAAGAAATTGAAGAGCCTGAAGATGCTCCGAAAGGTTTAGAAATACTTATTTCTCAACTTAAAGTTGACTTAGAAAAACAACCACCTCCATTTCCTCAGAGGCTTCGTCAACAGAAGTTGAATAAACAATTTTCAAAATTTCTCAAAATTTTTAAGATGCTTACAATTAATATTTCATTTGCTGAATCCTTAGAACTAATGTCAAGTTATGTGAAGTTTATGACAGATTTTCTTAACAAAAAAAGGAAGTTTGAAGATAACGAGACTGTTGCACTTAGTGAGGAGTGTGGTGCTATAATTCAAAAAGCTTCTTAAAAAGATTAAAGATCATGATAGCATCACAATTCCATGTGCAATAGGAGACATACTTTTTTTGGAAAGCTTTAAGCGATGTAGGTGCAAGCATCAACCTTATGTCATTATCAATATTTTAAATATTGGGATTAGGAGAAATATCCTCTACTACTGTAACTCTACAATTAGCAGATTGTTTAATAACATATCCTAAAAGAGTTAAGATTTCTTATTGAAAGTGTATCAATATATATTTCATGTTGATTTTATTGTGCTAGATATGGAGGAAGATAAAGAGATACCTATCATTTTGGGGAGACCATTCCTAGCTATAGAAAGTGCAATGATAGATGTGGAGAAAGGGGAATTGACTATGTGCAATAATTATTAGATAGTTACAGTTAATATTTCTAAATTAGTGAAATATCATGCAAAAGGTAAAGATGATGAATGATATACAATTGATGTGGTAAGATATCTAAGTGAATGTCATTCCAAAGTTACTTATGAAGAAAAATCTGAAAGGAAAGAGTTGGAACAAGAGCGAGAAGAGCAATTGGATCAATTTGAAGATTTTTACAAGGAAGATTCAAATTATGTTCAAGAAAGTTTGAGTTGAAGTTACTTCTTAAGTTGAAGTTACCTCCTGAGCTTAAGTTGAAGTTACTATCAATTGAAAAACCTCCTGAGCTTGTGTTGAAGTTACTTCTTGAACATTTCAAGTATGAATTTTTAGGTGATTCCTCAATATTACCTGTTATAATTTTCTCAAAATTAACTTTAGAAGAGGAAATGAGTTTATCGAAAACTTTGAAGATCTCAAGAAACCCTTTGGATGGACAATTGCTATTATAAAAGGAATTAACCCTTCAATTTGTTTGCATAGAATTCATAAGGAAGGGAACTGCAAACCTAAGGCTGATCCTCAAAGGAGATTAAATCCTATTATAAAGGATGTTGTTAAGAAAGAAGTTTTAAAGTGGTTAGATGCATAAATTATCTACCCTATTTTAGATAGTGCATGGGTTAGTCGGATTCACTGTGTTATTAAGAAAGTTAGAGTTAATGTGGATATGAATGAGCATAATGAGTTAATACCAACAAGAAAAATCACAGGAGAATGAATATGTGTTGATTATAGATAATTAAATCTCGCCACATAGAAAGTTCATTTTCTAATATTCCTTCTATATCAAATGTTGGATATAATAGCTGAGCATAAATATTTTTGTTTTCTGGATGGATATACCAATTTTCCACAAATGCAAATAGCTCATGAGGATTAAGAGAAAACAAATTTTACTAGTCCTTATGGTACATTTGCTTTTAGAAGAATGCCCTTTGGTTTATGCAATGCAACTGCTACATTTCAAAGATGTATGATGGCTACTTTTTTGTGATTTAATTAAAAAGGGATTGAAGTTTATATGGATGATTTTTTAGTGCTTAGAACTTCATTTGAATCATGTTTAGAACATTTATCAAAAGTTCTTAAGTGCTGTGAAGAAACAAATTTGGTCCTTAACTAGGAAAAATTTTAACTTATGGTAGCGGGATGAATTATTTTGGGACATCAAATTTCAAAAAATGATATGGGAGTAGACCCAGCAAAAATTCAAGTGATCCTTAATTTACCTTACCCAACAAGTGTGAAGGAAATTAGAATTTTTTTAGAACATGCTAGATTCTATAGGCGGTATATAAAAAAACATTTCAAAAATTGCAAAACCTCAATGTCATTTACTTGTAAACGATGTAATTTTTTATTTTGATAAAGAGTGCCAAAAAACTTTTGAATTATTAAAAAAAAATTAGTCACTGCACCAATTATTGTTTCACCAGATTGGGAAA
>JXCR01046602.1:128612-186984 GCA_002079205.1 Phalaenopsis hybrid cultivar | reverse complement strand
AAAGGTCCAGCTTTCAGAAAGAGATGATTCGAGTGTAGTAGGATTGATTGTTTGTTCTTTAGTAAATGAAGCAGTTGAAAGAAAAGAAGAACTAAAGTACCAACCGCCATTCAAAATATCAAAATGAAGCGATTGAAGGAAAGGAAATATATCTAAAGAAGCAAAGCAATCCTTGCAAAAGTCCCCCAGAAAAACTCCTATTAAAAAGGGACGCTATTTCAAGCTAGTTTGTCTTCCCTATTTGAAAAAGTTGCTGAGAAGAAATCTAAGTGGGCTATGGTTGACACCCTTGGGACAAAAAGCCTTAATGGTAAGAGGCAGCGGCTTCTCACAAAGGAAAAAACTGATGCGGTTTTGGTCAAAGCTTCGAGTAGCAAAGGCAAGAAGTTTAGCGAAAAAAAGTGGGACTGGATCTAGAACCGCAGCAATGAAAAAGCAGTCTAACGAAGCATATGACTGGAGTGAAGATATTTCAAATGAATCTCAGGATGAAGATAAAGATGAGATGAAGATTGGGTGGCATGATTATCGATAAATTTTCGGAGGACGGTTGGTTTCCCTGATGTAAATAGTTTTGCTAGTTATGGGTAAACAGGATACAAATAGGGGTAGAATACATTTCAGCTGTGGAAAGAGAACACGAGCAATTATTATCATATTTTTCACAAGGGCATTTCAGCTGTGGAAAGACAACGCGAGCAATTATTGTCATATTTTTTTTCACAAGGGGTAGGAAGTTTCCAGCGGGNTGGAGTGAAGATATTTCAAATGAATCTCAGGATGAAGATAAAGATGAGATGAAGATTGGGTGGCATGATTAGCGATAAATTTTCGGAGGACGGTTAGTTTCCCTGATGTAAATATTTTTGCTAGTTATGGGCAAAACATGATACAAATAGGGGGAAGAATACATTTCAGCTGTGGAAAGAGAACGCGAGCAATTATTGTCATATTTTTCACAAGGGAATTTCAGCTGTGGAAAGACAACGCGAGCAATTATTGTCATATTTTTTCACAAGGGGGAGGAAGTTTCCAGCGGGAAAAAAACTGNTGGGTATGGATATCTCTTTCTCTTTCTCTAGGGGATACAATCGGTTAAATATCCACTTATATTCTTATGGATACTCAAAACTATTTTCAAAAGTGGGAAATCATTTGATGCTTCATCTTACTATTGAAGGCTAGTTGAACAATTGATTTATCAGATCACTAGGTTAGTTGAATTGTATTTGGTTGGCTTGGTTTTCAGGAACATTGCAGGTCGTTATCATTTTTTTATTTGGCTGGCTGTTTATGTGAAAAGTGTGGGAGTAGGGGATTTGCACCATACCAATGTTTATAGTGAAGTTCAGTATGAATTATATTCACTTGGAAAAGGAGAGAGATCTATATGTGCTCCTTGAGTGTAATATGAATGTTTAGGTGTTAGATATACAAATTTATAATAATTGAGTGTTATGTATGTAAATATCGCATAAAAGATTTGGGATATGTTTCTAACTTCAAAAAAAGTGTGGATATGTGACATCATTGTAAGTTTGGCAAAAAATATATAGAAGTATATAAATTGATGTATTTGAGTTAAAATTTAGTAGTATATAACTTGAATAGAACCAAAAAAAATTGACATGTAAAAGTTACATGCCATTCTTTAAGGTTCATTTTGATACCGTATAACGTGTACATCTCAATCAAATTAGTTTGCTAGCAATTACTTCTTTTTTTTCTAAATTCCAACAGAACTGTATTAGTACAATTGACGGTACGCATGTGGATGCACGTCTACCCAACCATGAGAAGGTCATATATAGGTGTGGATCACTCACCCAAAATGTGATGGTCGTATGTTACTTCAATATGTGTTTCACTTTTGTGATGGCTGAATGGGAAGACAGTGCACATGACAGTTGTTTTTTCCCTACGCAACAAATAATAGTAGACAAAGCTTCCCTCATCCACCTCAAGGTTGGTTAATTTTTATACCGCATTACCTTTTTTCAATTATTACTTAGATTGATTTTTGAAACAGGTAAATATTATTTGATAGATGTTGGTTATCCCATGCAGCGGGGGTATCTAAAGCTTTTTCCAGACAAAATACCAAATTCCTGATTTCGAGATATCAAGTTGGCTACCCTTAGTAGAAAAGAAATATTTGACAAACGTCACTCTTCATTATGCGGGGTGATTGAAAAAACATTTAGAGTTTGTAAGAAAAAATGGGGCATCCTACGTGAAATGCCGACGTACCTGTTCTCTAACCAAGTACATAATGTGGTGGCTACTATGGCGTTCCATAACTACATTTGACGACATTACTCTTGGGCATATGCAGACTTCAGTATGGTTGACGATGAATGGATGCAAGTTTCGCCTGAAGCATTTGAATTTCACGTTGGGCAATCTATACCACAAGCTTTACCGAAGTCAAATGAATTTGAGACCTAGTATGGTGTAGGTGCAGCGAAGATGGGTGTTTTGAGGGAACGTATCACGGATGCTATATGTGGATGCTGATTGACCCACTATTTTTTATTGTATTTTTATGTTGTTTCAACAATTGTTACTTTTGGTTTTACAATATTCACATTGTTATTTTCTAGTGTCTGTTTTTTTACGCNTTGGGCATATGCAGACTTCAGTATGGTTGACGATGAATGGATGCAAGTTTCGCCTGAAGCATTTGAATTTCATGTTGGGCAATCTATACCACAAGCTTTACCGAAGTCAAATGAATTTGAGACCTAGCATGTTGTAGGTGCAGCAAAGATGGGTGTTTTGAGGGAACGTATCACGGATGCTATATGTGGATGTTGATTGACCCACTATTTTTTATTAACCAACCTCAATGTATTTTTATGTTGTTTCAACAATTGTTACTTTTGGTTTTACAATATTCACATTGTTATTTTCTAGTGTATATGTTTTTTACGCCGCTTATTTTATGTTGTTTCATTGAAAAATTAGTTGGTTCGTATAGTTAGTTATCTAAGACCTCACACCTACCTTTTTATTTATGCTTTTTTATTCGATACTGTTTTCGTTTAATTTAATTATCTTGTAAAAATATGAACTTTAATTTAATTTTATGATCTGACTAATGAGTTTTCTGCATTATCCTTGTAAAAACATTAGACACTAGAAAATAACAATGTGAATATTGTAAAACCAAAAGTAATAATTGTTGAAACAACATAAAAATACATTGAGGCTGGTTNTATCCTTGTAAAAACATTAGCTCCAGGATTTCAGGAACCTCCTGAGGTGTGTTGTGTTACTGCGGACTACAGACTTCCTTACGTCAAGTCAGACACAAAACTACGAAAGACAGTTCAGCGGTTGCTCCAGAAGCGTCTCTGAGAGGTGCGACTTCTTCCAATGGGCGAACATTCCCGCATATCGCACTGCCAACAGTGACCGAGGTAGGATGATTTCCTAAGAGGACAGTACAACTCATGATATACGTCGACAAGGTTTTAAAATTAACATTTTAATAATTGTAATTGTAATTGTTTTCTCTCTATTTTATCAGTCTTAATACTCACTCTTAAGTGAGCATTGTATCTTATTTTTTAAAATTGATATGAATTGATTTTTTGCTCTCTAGAAGTAATTAAATTGCCAACACAGCTCTGCCACACACAACATTACTTATTAGGGGCAGAATGGTCATTTATTTAAAACAGCTGCAAATCAACTATTCTCAAACAGCTNATTAGCTCCAGGATTTCAGGAACCTCCTGAGGTGTGTTGTGTTACTGCGGACTACAGGCTTCCTTACGTCAAGTCAGGCACAAAACTACAGAAGACAGTTCAGTGGTTGCTCCAGAAGCGTCTCTGAGAGGTGCGACTTCTTCCGATGGGCGAACATTCACGCATATCGCACTGCCAACAGTGACCGAGGTAGGATGGTTTCCCAAGAGGACAATACAGCTCATGATATACGTCGACAAGGTTTTAAAATTAACCTTTTAATAATTGTAATTGTAATTGTTTTCTCTCTATTTTATCAGTCTTAATACTCACTCTTAAGTGAGCATTGTATCTTATTTTTTAAAATTGATATGAATTGATTTTTTGCTCTCTAGAAGTAATTAAATTGCCAACACAGCTCTGCCACACACAACATTACTTAATAGGGGCAGAATGGTCATTTATTTAAAACAGCTGCAAATCAACTATTCTCAAACAGCCCTCCCAAACAAGCAGTCAGCTTATCTGAATAATTTGCAGATCGGCATTGTCAGGACAATTTGTTTATCAGTAGATTGTTCAATAAGTTGCAGCTGCCCCAAACTCACCCTTAAACAAACAAGAAAGAAATGACATATATGCTAGTTAGTGACTAACATGAAAAAAAATTGTAAAAATATATAAATATATTTTAGTAATTAAAAAGTGCATAAAACATGATTAAAAGTGATTGAAACAATGTTGATAAAATAAAAAAAAACTATTACTGATAAGTCGCCATGTCTACTATGCATTTAATAAACTTCTATTTTCATTATTATTCTAAACATTTTGTCAAACAAACGTTATATCTTATTTGTACAGATTTTGAAATATTTCATTTCATTAAGTTGTCACCCAACTCATCGGCCTTAACNGAAATGACATATATGCTAGTTAGTGACTAACATGAAAAAAAATTGTAAAAATATATAAATATATTTTAGTAACTAAAAAGTGCATAAAACATGATTAAAAGTGATTGAAACAATGTTGATAAAATAAAAAAAAAACTATTACTGATAAGTCGCCATGTCTACTATGCATTTAATAAACTTCTATTTTCATTATTATTCTAAACATTTTGTCAAACAAACGTTATATCTTATTTTTACAGATTTTGAAATATTTCATTTCATTAAGTTGTCACCCAACTCATCGGCCTTAATAACAACTAATAGAAACTGGTTATTCCAATGACGCACTTATCAATATCTCATTGATATTAGATGGTTTGTCCCAACCAGGAGTTAAAAATTCAATTATTTCTATATCAAGACTCTTTCATTGAAACTTGTCTTCTCCTTGCCTAGCATAAGAAAAATGACATTTTCTTAATCATTTTTAACTGTTAGCAATCATTTTTCTGTGCAATTCTTACTTAAAATGAACATATCAATTAAACAAAATATTTTATTAGCATAAACAAGGGTTCAATGGGATAGGTGAAAATCAATATTTATACTTAATATTACATTTATTTAAAATGTATGATACTGTTAATAAACAAATAAACATTTACAAGAATTAAACTCTACTAATATAACCAAATGTGCTCCCAATACAAATAAAAACAACGAATTTATTAATAACGTAATAAGCATTAGTTCTATGGAGCAATTTCTTCTTATTGTAACAGATTGAGTATTTCACTAATATTTAGGAATTCGTTCGGGATTTATTTCATGATTTATTTCGTCTCAAAACATCAACCATTCATACACAACTTACTAAAATCAACAAATTCATCAATTTGTAACAAACACTTAATTATTAGTTTTGTATTAAAAAATTTAACAGAATAATATTTTTTACCTCAAAATTTTCCCTCATAAAAGCTTCTGTACCAACAGTTTTTCAATCAAATTAATTGTTAAAAGGATTATAAAATCTAATCCATACCTTAAAAGCCCAGCTTTTCTTCATTTTTTTTCTTTCCCTTTTCCTTCTCTTCTTCTGCATTCTCTTCTCCGCCTTTTTTTGTCCTACCTCCCAATTTCCTCTATTTTCCTATTTCCAGGCAACCCAAGAGCATCCAGCTGTTTTGTTCTTGGCTAGGATAATAAAGAGAATGAGGGGAAGGGTTATAATATGAATATACTTAATTAAAAATATATACATATACTTATATATATGTTAAATATAAAAATGAACCTCAGCCAATAAATCTAATCCAGTCAATGGATGTTTCGCCTAGAGGGTTTAATGCGGCAATAACATTACTGCACTAACTTACTGCACTAACTTACTACACTAATATTGCTATAATAAGCTGCTGTAGTGACATTGCTATGATAGTTCATTAGAGTAACTGCTATAGTAATTATTTAAAATAATTATTTAATTAAGTTAATAATATTCTACAGTAAGTTTAATTAATTTAAAATTATTTCTATAAAATAAAATACACTAATAATATATACATATTTCTATATATCATATTAATCGAAAAAATATAAAATTTTATTAAAAAGCTTTCATAATTTTTATAAGGTGCAAAACATGAAGTATAATTTAAAATAATTTTTTTACTTATCTTTATCCATTTTAGGAATTATACTTTGCTCATTAAAATTTTATCCTCAAGATTTTTTAAGAGTCACTCGAACATGTATGAGAATTTTATATAATTTATTTTTCATTTTCCTAAGTCACATTTTTGTTGATCCGTGCTTCCATTTTATCTTATCATATAGGATCCGATTTTTCCTCAATTTCTCAATATCAAATTCCAAATTCTTTCAAATTGTTCAATGTAAGTCAAATCTCACTACACCCCAATTTCACCATATGAAATCCTCTTGTTCATATTAGTGTCTCTTTTCCTTAGTATTGATATATGAAATATTGAATATCTAACATACCCCCTGACACCATACAATGCTAGATTGTAAGCTATCTTATCAATTTTCACAATGATATTATAAGATTTTATGTACATAAAAGTCAACTTATCTTCCTGGCCAAATCTAGCTATATATTTCATCGACTTGACTTTCAGAAATACAAAATCAATAACATTAAACTCTAATACTTTGTCTCTGAGTTATAATATTTTAATTACATTCATGAACACTTCTTAATTTTTTTCTGATTAGTTTGATTTTCTTTGTAACTTCATCAAATAACTTTGGACCCAACAATTGCATTTTCCAACTTCACCAAAGGTTAACAAACTACTGCACTTTGTACCATACAATACTCCATAGGATTCATTTTTATATTTAATTGAAAAATACTATTGTATGCAAATTTGACTGTCAAAGTATAGTCTTGCCAACTGTCTCAATAATAAAATATACATAACCACAATAGATCCTATAATATTTAATTATCCTTTCTAATTATCCATCCTTTTGTGAATTAAATGATGTACTAAGATATAACAATGTATCCAAACATATAAAAGTATTTTTCCACAGATGAAAGTGAATCCTTCGTCTCTATCTGAAATGATTACCATTGGAATATCATGCACTCTGATAATTTTTATAACATACTATCTGTATAATTTGTCAACAGAATCTATATATTTGATTGGCAAGAAATGTGATGACCTAATCAATCTATCATAATCACCCAAATGCTACATTAATCTTGTCTAGATTTAGGGAATCCCATAACAAAATTTATAGCATTTTTTCCTAATTCTACTAAAGTAGGAATTGTAATAATCTACTTGGTCTTTAATGCTCAACCTTTAGAATTTGATAAACTTTATATTTAGAAACATACACAACAATATCATTCTTTGTACTCGTCCACCTAAATATCAATTTCAAGCTTTTTTTTAAGCATGTTATACTTTGCTGAAAAGAGTAGCCTGTATGATGAGCTTTTTGCAAAATTTTCTATCTCAAGTCAAAATAACTAAGCACCCAAAATTGTAGACTTTTAATAGTAAAACCTTCATCGTCAACAGAAATTTCCTGTGTCAATTTTCTGATTGCACTTGCTCAATTAACTTTCGATAATCATTGCTAACCTTAATGTTGCTATAATTATGTCAATTAATATTAGTCGTACTATCATCTAATGCAAATACCCAATATCCTCAAATCTTCTAATCTCTAATTGTAAGACATCTAATTCTTTAATTAATTCAGACCATTAGGTAATAAAACAATTTACAAGACTAACTAACTTACAACTTAAACTATCCACTCACATTTGATCTATCAGGCCAATACTGGATATCCATATCATAATTTTTAATGAACTTCGATCATCTTCTTTACCTTAGGCTCAATTCTTTTTATGTGAAGATATAATTTAACTCTAATGATCAATGAAGATCTCACATCTCAATAAAAATTATATCTCCAGAACTTAAAGTGTTTTCTTAATCTTGAAAATTTGGCTTGCATTCTTCTGTCTATTCATACCTGACATCCTTTCTCATCAACTTGAACAACAACATCACTATCTATAAGAATCTTTTGATAAACCTCCTGCAATATCCTACTAAACCCAAAAAAAACTGCAAACCTATGTAAGAACTTTGGGTATATGTCATATAACTATTTTTTTTTTCACTTTCTGATGGTCCAATAACATTCTTTGGGCATTTATGATACATCCTATAAATGCAATCCTTACAAATTTTGCATAACTAATTATTTCTCGGCAATTTTAAACTATTTTTAAACACATGGAATGTTCATCACCAGCTGTCAAATAAATCAAAAAATCATCAATGAATAATAACGAACTGATCAACATATTATTTAAAGATTCAATTCATCAAATTTATAAAGACTATGGAAGCATTAGAGAGACCAAATGACAACAACAAAAACTTATAATGATCATACCTAGTTCCAAAAGATGTCTTGAGTTGTCTCCCTAACCCTGATCAGATCATATTCAGATCTCAAATCTAACCTAATAAATACAATAACATCTTCTAACTAATGAATCAAAACATCAATACTCAATAGTAGATATTTGCTTCTAATTGTTACATTATTCAAATCCATATAACCAATGCACAACCTTATAGATACATCACTTCTTGACAAAAATTAAAAGTGGACTTCACGACAAATTGCTTAGTCTAACAAATCTCTTATCCACCAGTTCTATAATTGATGTTTTAATGCTTGTAATTCTTAAGGAACCACTTTAAAATGAGATCTTTATATTGTAGACGTTCATAGCTGCACAACAATTCCAAAATCAATTTCTCTTTTATACAACAATCATAGTGATTCCTCAGGAAACTTATTAGAAAACTCTGCAATAATTGGAATATTCTTTATACTTTGCACGTTCTTATTAAACACTTCAAGCATTACTAAAAATATCAAGTTATCACTTCTCAAATAAAAATCCAAAATCAACTTCTCTTTTATAGAGCAATCATGGTGATTTCTGAGGAAACACATTAGAAAACTTTGCAATAATTGCAATATTCTTTAATTATTTTACATTCATATTAAACACTTCAAGCATACTAAAAATATCAATTTATCAATTCTCAAAGAATTTCCAATCTTTACTATGTTGGTTAGAGAAGACGTTGCATTCTTATATGCAAAAAAGATTTCTTGCCAAACAAATTAAACTTCAATCTTCTATTATAACATTCAATTGTAATAAAATATAACGGTTATGTTACATAGGGGTTGTGAAACAAAAAAATTAAGAAGAGGAAAGGAGAGGTCGTGTAAATGAACAGTTGGGAGAGGATGACTCGAGCGGTCAGGAAATCGAACAGAGGAGAGAGGAAGTGAGGAGTCGGGAAATGAAGAGATTTCTTCGTGTTATAAATTGAAGAGTGGGGAGACAAGCAAGGTAGTGAGATCGACTTACCTGGAGAGTGCGGTTAGGGCTCCCAGTGCGATCAACTGAGGACGGCATCAGAGGCTGGTGATGACTTCTTTGTAGAAAGAAGGAGAAGGCGGTGTCGGTACTGTGCAAAGGAAGAGGAAGCAGGAGAAAAAATGCTTGTGCGAGAGAGCCGAAGAGAAGCTCTGGAGCGATCTAATTCTAGAAGAAGGGTGGTGTNAACAAATTAAACTTCAATCTTCTATTATAACATTCAATTGTAATAAAATATAACGGTTATGTTACATAGGGGATGTGAAACAAAAAAATTAAGAAGAGGAAATGAGAGGTAGTGTAAATGAACAGTTGGGAGAGGATGACTCGAGCGGTCAGGAAATCGAACAGAGGAGAGAGGAAATGAGGCGTCGGGAAATGAAGAGATTTCTTCGTGTTATAAATTGAAGAGTGGGGAGACAAGCAAGGTAGTGAGATCGACTTACCTGGAGAGTGCGGTTAGGGCTCCCAGTGCGATCAACTGAGGACGGCATCAGAGGCTGGTGATGACTTCTTTGTAGAAAGAAGGAGAAGGCGGTGTCGGTACTGTGCAAAGGAAGAGGAAGCAGGAGAAAAAAGGCTTGTGCGAGAGAGCCGAAGAGAAGCTCTGGAGCGATCTAATTCTAGAAGAAGGGTTCTTCGAGTGGTGCAGAACTCGACCGAGGTAAGGTTTATTAAATTGATATTAAAACTTAATAATAATAATAATAAGATATTTATTAGAAAATTTAGCGGGATTTCATAAAGTAAATACTTAAATAATGAGAATTTTATATTTTATTAAAAAAATAAATTAACTCAAATTTTATCATGTTTAGGCATTCCATTTTAGAGAAAAAATTGATGTTAAGATCAAGAAGATTGTCTATCACAAGGTGGGTATNTACCTGGAGAGTGCGGTTAGGGCTCCCAGTGCGATCAACTGAGGACGGCATCAGAGGCTGGTGATGACTTCTTTGTAGAAAGAAGGAGAAGGCGGTGTCGGTACTGTGCAAAGGAAGAGGAAGCAGGAGAAAAAAGGCTTGTGCGAGAGAGCCGAAGAGAAGCTCTGGAGCGATCTAATTCTAGAAGAAGGGTTCTTCGAGTGGTGCAGAACTCGACCGAGGTAAGGTTTATTAAATTGATATTAAAACTTAATAATAATAATAATAAGATATTTATTAGAAAATTTAGCGGGATTTCATAAAGTAAATACTTAAATAATGAGAATTTTATATTTTATTAAAAAAATAAATTAACTCAAATTTTATCATGTTTAGGCATTCCATTTTAGAGAAAAAATTGACGTTAAGATCAAGAAGATTGTCTATCACAAGGTGGGTACTCCTACTCTTAAATTATAAAATCATTTTGATATCACTTCTCAACCAATTTTATGGGTTGTTAATTATGTTTGATTAATATAATTGATTGTTCTATTATTAAACTTTATCGATCATTTTGATGTGAATGCTTATAATCTCATAATATGAAACAATTAATGCACTATAGTATTATATGTTGAGTGATATAAAATTGTGAATGATATGAGTCGCATAGATTTACTTGTATGTGAATGATTGATGACGATAGAGTTACCCCTTGATGGTGTTTGTGGGGTAACTCTAATGTACCCATGCATGTAAATGAAAAAAAGACATTGATATTGAAATATCTTAATTCGTAAACCTTTTAAACGATGTTATTTTGACAATTGTATAGATGTGAAATTATAATGATATGTTGCTAATATGTATAACTCTTTGAATAGCATCAAATATTTATATTGATTTAGTAAGAAGTTTAACTTCAATGCATATTACTTCCTTCTCTCTTGTATTACTGTAGTTTATAGTATTTACTAGCATAGTAAGCTTAACTGTTATTTTAAAACTAACCTTTCAGATCAATTTAATTGATTAAAAGATGAAAGATACAAGAGAAAACGTGTATAGAAGACGCAGGCAATCAATAATGAGCTAAAGTTAAATAAACTGCTTTAATTTAACGTGGGCAACCAATAACGAGATAAAGTTAAATAAATTGTTTTAATTTAATATGATTAATGACTTTTTCATCTGTTAAANAACCTCAGCCAATAAATCTAATCCAGTCAATGGATGTTTCGCCTAGAGGGTTTAATGCGGCAATAACATTACCGCACNAACCTCAGCCAATAAATCTAATCCAGTCAATGGATGTTTCGCCTAGAGGGTTTAATGCGGCAATAACATTACTGCACTAACTTACTGCACTAACTTACTACACTAATATTGCTATAATAAGCTGCTGTCGTGACATTGCTATGATAGTTCATTAGAGTAACTGCTATAGTAATTATTTAAAATAATTATTTAATTAAGTTAATAATATTCTACAGTAAGTTTAATTAATTTAAAATTATTTCTATAAAATAAAATACACTAATAATATATACATATTTCTATATATCATATTAATCGAAAAAATATAAAATTTTATTAAAAAGCTTTCATAATTTTTATAAGGTGCAAAACATGAAGTATAATTTAAAATAATTTTTTTACTTATCTTTATCCATTTTAGGAATTATACTTTGCTCATTAAAATTTTATCCTCAAGATTTTTTAAGAGTCACTCGAACATGTATGAGAATTTTATATAATTTATTTTTCATTTTCCTAAGTCACATTTTTGTTGATCCGTGCTTCCATTTTATCTTATCATATAGGATCCGATTTTTCCTCAATTTCTCAATATCAAATTCCAAATTCTTTCAAATTGTTCAATGTAAGTCAAATCTCACTACACCCCAATTTCACCATATGAAATCCTCTTGTTCATATTAGTGTCTCTTTTCCTTAGTATTGATATATGAAATATTGAATATCTAACATACCCCCTGACACCATACAATGCTAGATTGTAAGCTATCTTATCAATTTTCACAATGATATTATAAGATTTTATGTACATAAAAGTCAACTTATCTTCCTGGCCAAATCTAGCTATATATTTCATCGACTTGACTTTCAGAAATACAAAATCAATAACATTAAACTCTAATACTTTGTCTCTGAGTTATAATATTTTAATTACATTCATGAACACTTCTTAATTTTTTTCTGATTAGTTTGATTTTCTTTGTAACTTCATCAAATAACTTTGGACCCAACAATTGCATTTTCCAACTTCACCAAAGGTTAACAAACTACTGCACTTTGTACCATACAATACTCCATAGGATTCATTTTTATATTTAATTGAAAAATACTATTGTATGCAAATTTGACTGTCAAAGTATAGTCTTGCCAACTGTCTCAATAATAAAATATACATAACCACAATAGATCCTATAATATTTAATTATCCTTTCTAATTATCCATCCTTTTGTGAATTAAATGATGTACTAAGATATAACAATGTATCCAAACATATAAAAGTATTTTTCCACAGATGAAAGTGAATCCTTCGTCTCTATCTGAAATGATTACCATTGGAATATCATGCACTCTGATAATTTTTATAACATACTATCTGTATAATTTGTCAACAGAATCTATATATTTGATTGGCAAGAAATGTGATGACCTAATCAATCTATCATAATCACCCAAATGCTACATTAATCTTGTCTAGATTTAGGGAATCCCATAACAAAATTTATAGCATTTTTTCCTAATTCTACTAAAGTAGGAATTGTAATAATCTACTTGGTCTTTAATGCTCAACCTTTAGAATTTGATAAACTTTATATTTAGAAACATACACAACAATATCATTCTTTGTACTCGTCCACCTAAATATCAATTTCAAGCTTTTTTTTAAGCATGTTATACTTTGCTGAAAAGAGTAGCCTGTATGATGAGCTTTTTGCAAAATTTTCTATCTCAAGTCAAAATAACTAAGCACCCAAAATTGTAGACTTTTAATAGTAAAACCTTCATCGTCAACAGAAATTTCCTGTGTCAATTTTCTGATTGCACTTGCTCAATTAACTTTCGATAATCATTGCTAACCTTAATGTTGCTATAATTATGTCAATTAATATTAGTCGTACTATCATCTAATGCAAATACCCAATATCCTCAAATCTTCTAATCTCTAATTGTAAGACATCTAATTCTTTAATTAATTCAGACCATTAGGTAATAAAACAATTTACAAGACTAACTAACTTACAACTTAAACTATCCACTCACATTTGATCTATCAGGCCAATACTGGATATCCATATCATAATTTTTAATGAACTTCGATCATCTTCTTTACCTTAGGCTCAATTCTTTTTATGTGAAGATATAATTTAACTCTAATGATCAATGAAGATCTCACATCTCAATAAAAATTATATCTCCAGAACTTAAAGTGTTTTCTTAATCTTGAAAATTTGGCTTGCATTCTTCTGTCTATTCATACCTGACATCCTTTCTCATCAACTTGAACAACAACATCACTATCTATAAGAATCTTTTGATAAACCTCCTGCAATATCCTACTAAACCCAAAAAAAACTGCAAACCTATGTAAGAACTTTGGGTATATGTCATATAACTATTTTTTTTTTCACTTTCTGATGGTCCAATAACATTCTTTGGGCATTTATGATACATCCTATAAATGCAATCCTTACAAATTTTGCATAACTAATTATTTCTCGGCAATTTTAAACTATTTTTAAACACATGGAATGTTCATCACCAGCTGTCAAATAAATCAAAAAATCATCAATGAATAATAACGAACTGATCAACATATTATTTAAAGATTCAATTCATCAAATTTATAAAGACTATGGAAGCATTAGAGAGACCAAATGACAACAACAAAAACTTATAATGATCATACCTAGTTCCAAAAGATGTCTTGAGTTGTCTCCCTAACCCTGATCAGATCATATTCAGATCTCAAATCTAACCTAATAAATACAATAACATCTTCTAACTAATGAATCAAAACATCAATACTCAATAGTAGATATTTGCTTCTAATTGTTACATTATTCAAATCCATATAACCAATGCACAACCTTATAGATACATCACTTCTTGACAAAAATTAAAAGTGGACTTCACGACAAATTGCTTAGTCTAACAAATCTCTTATCCACCAGTTCTATAATTGATGTTTTAATGCTTGTAATTCTTAAGGAACCACTTTAAAATGAGATCTTTATATTGTAGACGTTCATAGCTGCACAACAATTCCAAAATCAATTTCTCTTTTATACAACAATCATAGTGATTCCTCAGGAAACTTATTAGAAAACTCTGCAATAATTGGAATATTCTTTATACTTTGCACGTTCTTATTAAACACTTCAAGCATTACTAAAAATATCAAGTTATCACTTCTCAAATAAAAATCCAAAATCAACTTCTCTTTTATAGAGCAATCATGGTGATTTCTGAGGAAACACATTAGAAAACTTTGCAATAATTGCAATATTCTTTAATTATTTTACATTCATATTAAACACTTCAAGCATACTAAAAATATCAATTTATCAATTCTCAAAGAATTTCCAATCTTTACTATGTTGGTTAGAGAAGACGTTGCATTCTTATATGCAAAAAAGATTTCTTGCCAAACAAATTAAACTTCAATCTTCTATTATAACATTCAATTGTAATAAAATATAACGGTTATGTTACATAGGGGTTGTGAAACAAAAAAATTAAGAAGAGGAAAGGAGAGGTCGTGTAAATGAACAGTTGGGAGAGGATGACTCGAGCGGTCAGGAAATCGAACAGAGGAGAGAGGAAATGAGGCGTCGGGAAATGAAGAGATTTCTTCGTGTTATAAATTGAAGAGTGGGGAGACAAGCAAGGTAGTGAGATCGACTTACCTGGAGAGTGCGGTTAGGGCTCCCAGTGCGATCAACTGAGGACGGCATCAGAGGCTGGTGATGACTTCTTTGTAGAAAGAAGGAGAAGGCGGTGTCGGTACTGTGCAAAGGAAGAGGAAGCAGGAGAAAAAATGCTTGTGCGAGAGAGCCGAAGAGAAGCTCTGGAGCGATCTAATTCTAGAAGAAGGGTGGTGTAGAACTCGACCGAGGTAAGGTTTATTAAATTGATATTAAAACTTAATAATAATAATAATAAGATATTTATTAGAAAATTTAGCGGGATTTCATAAAGTAAATACTTAAATAATGAGAATTTTATATTTTAATAAAAAAATAAATTAACTCAAATTTTATCATGTTTAGGCATTCCATTTTAGAGAAAAAATTGATGTTAAGATCAAGAAGATTGTCTATCACAAGGTGGGTATTCCTACTCTTAAATTATAAAATCATTTTGATATCACTTCTCAACCAATTTTATGGGTTGTTAATTATGTTTGATTAATATAATTGATTGTTCTATTATTAAACTTTATCGATCATTTTGATGTGAATGCTTATAATCTCATAATATGAAACAATTAATGCACTATAGTATTATATGTTGAGTGATATAAAATTGTGAATGATATGAGTCGCATAGATTTACTTGTATGTGAATGATTGATGACGATAGAGTTACCCCTTGATGGTGTTTGTGGGGTAACTCTAATGTACCCATGCATGTAAATGAAAAAAAGACATTGATATTGAAATATCTTAATTCGTAAACCTTTTAAACGATGTTATTTTGACAATTGTATAGATGTGAAATTATAATGATATGTTGTTAATATGTAAAACTCTTTGAATAACATCAAATATTTATATTGATTTATTAAGAAGTTTAACTTCAATACATATTACTTCCTTCTCTCTTGTATTACTGTAGTTTATAGTATTTACTAGCATAGTAAGCTTAACTGTTATTTTAAAACTAACCTTTCAGATCAATTTAATTGATTAAAAGATGAAAGATACAAGAGAAAACGTGTATAGAAGACGCAGGCAATCAATAATGAGCTAAAGTTAAATAAACTGCTTTAATTTAACGTGGGCAACCAATAACGAGGTAAAGTTAAATAAATTGTTTTAATTTAATATGATTAATGACTTTTTCATCTGTTAAGTAGTAACTGAATATAGTAAATTTGATTTAAACCATCCGACCGTCCATTCCCACATTGGATAATTCCAAGCCACAGACCGAGTCTGATATAAAATGTCTAACTAGTCAATCCATCCTCAGTATAATATCAAAATTTTTGATAAGTATTACATATAGCTCTGCAAGCAAAATTTCTATATGAATACTACCATCCCTAAAATATTTTCTATTTGCATAAAAATTGTCTATAAAAGGCATAACAACAAATAGCCCATTTAGATAGCATACAGTATCAATAAATTAAACATCAAAAGATTCTTTAGAGATGAATAAATATAAAGCATCATAATTGAACATAAATGTATCAAGAAGATCAGAAATCAGAAGTATACAGGTACCAACTTCAGATTCTTTGGCCTTTTAAGGTGTTCTTACGAAAATTTTAGTTTTCAATAGTAGATTATGTTGTGAGAAATTTTGCACAAACCGACTCAAAAGATCTAAAGCAAAACATTGAACAGAATCGTAAAAAATTAGAAAACACATGAAATAGAAATAACACCAAGATTTAACATGAAAAATCCCAAGAACCTAACAAAACAACATAACCATACCGTACCAAGAAATTCACTATAAAAAGTGATGAGAATTGTACAAATTACACCACACTCAAACCTCTCTACATATTTTGGAACTCAAGAACTCTACTCTTCTTCCTTTCAAAAGAATAGTCAAAATCCAGCGCAGCGCACATAAAAATCTTGCAGTAAAGCTGAAACTTAAAGCCTTGAACCACTGAATTTAGTTACTGGCACAGAGGGCGAAGTGGGGCATAGGGGCAATGACCTCCAGACATTGCATTATCAAAGAATCGAGTTCTTGAACCTGTGTCAGGCACAACGTCACTCCTCCTGGGTGTCGCATTGTCGAGCGCTCTATTCCAGGTTCCAGAACATATATTGGGTGCAACGGCGCTCCTACTGGGTGTCAGGGCTCTAGGTACAGAAAAAAACATTCAAGGGCAGCGCCTCCAAATCCAAATAATGGGGCACCTCTTGTATCCCTTGAACAAACTCATCGTTAAGTTTGATAGGCAAAACAGAAAGCTTTGAATGACCAATTGATCGCCTTAATCAAAAAACATCATAACAATCTTCCACTTAAAGATTGATAGCAATAAATTCAACTCCTCCAAATCTACAATACAATAATTTTGAACAACAGTGTGACCCTCTCCTATCTCAACTTTCCTAAACTCCAACTGAAGCAAAGCATAACTTCAATTTCTCAACAATTACAACCTTAGTCAACATGTCTATGAGATTTTGAGTTGTGTATCCTCTTCAAAAATAATTAACCATGTTTTAGAAGTGAATAAATGAAATGATACCTTAGTTGAATGCATTTCGTCCTGGCATGAAATATGACATGTTTTGCTAGATGAATAGCACTCATACCATCAATATAAAGTTTTAATTCTCATGATCCTTGCTCAGTTTTGCTATAAAGCTCTATAGTCAAATCATTTCCTTGCTACCCTTAGTGATGACAATATATTCAGATTTTGTAGTTAATAAAACAACAATCTTCTGTAACCCAGTATCTCAAATCACTGATAAGTTCCCCAAAGTGAAGATATAACATATTGTATTTCTTCTACCATCAACATCTCCTATTAGATTTGAATCAACGCAACCCTACTTTGCACTTCTAAAGCAACGTACTATAATAATTATTTACATTAAGTACATGAGAATCCACTTCACCGTCTCCCTATAATGTTTCCATAAAGCAACAACCATAGTCATGGAACATAAATAAAAATGAGCAATCTTTTTTTAATAGATAGATAAGTGACTACATCAAATATGTATACCCTAAGAGGGAGAAATCTTCGACCCAAAATATGATGAAGGGACAAAACCAAAAGCAAGGTTCAAAATGAACTCAAAATTCAGGTACCATATAGACTTTTTTAGCTATATTTGAGGCACCTACTCGCTAAAATCAAGACGGAATCACATGCTCGACATAAAAAGTGAAATCTACTGAGGCTCAAGGATAACTTCCCATTCATTTCCACCTAGAATAAACAAGCCGCTCATGAATACAAACACTACTCAAACCACACCAATGGAGATTCAACGACTCCAATTTTCAAGCAAAGTGAATCAATTAGATCAGACTTGATGTCAACAACAAACATATGTACTACTTCTTATGTAGCCTTTCTTATAGTAGTTGATAAGCCAAATCTCAACCTATAATAAGAAGACTTACACAAAGCAGCAGGTCCTATCTTTTCTTCTCTTTTTTGTTCTATATTTGCACTCCCCTCAACCTCCTTGAATGGATAGATTTCTCTGCAACACATCTCTCCTTCTTAGCTCTTCATTCTTCCTTTGAATTAGTAAAATATAGGTGTAATTCACGGGCATATCGGAATTTAACAAAATCAATATGCAGATTCGCTAAGAAAAGATAAAATAATTTTAAGAAAAAAGAAAGCTTAATAATAATAAAGATTATTTACTTGAATAAGAAGTATTCAATGAAAAACAATCAAAACAGCTGCATTACTTTGATTTTATAAAAGTCAAGTTGATTTATTACAATTAAGAATGTCGAAAAAGAGATAGGATGCTTTAGATTTCACTATGTTGTAGACTAACATAAAGTAAAATTTAAGATCCCTCATAAAGCTTCCACTTCTTATCAACAAAATGTTCAATGAAAATTACATATTGATTTTATTGCCCTACTTTTATAAATCTATTGTTATTCTAACCATTTCAACTGAACCTAGTGACCCTTTCAGCCTTTTCGTCTCCGTCACATAACTGCTGATACAATCATGTTTAAATACCAAGCATAAAAATCCTCTCATTATAAAAGGCTAGTTGCAATTATCTACATGTTAAAATTTTCTACTCTATAAAAATGAAATGCAACTAATGAATCATGATGAATCATGATCATATAGGATGTATTCTCTCTCATTATAGCATGATTATGCTTCTATGTTTGCACTCCACTACTACCATCACTTGCAAGTGTTGGTTATTCCATGGAGATGTGCAATTATTATTTTCATAAGTTTTTTTGGCAAAATCTTCAAATTGTTAAAAAGACTTCAAATGTATATAACTATTAACTTGAAGAAGTATTAATAAAGCTGAGTTTTGAGTTTTTGATTGAGTAAACTAGTTCACTTGCACAGCACAACCTTGCTCTCATGTCATTCAATCCCACGGTAAGTACCATCCCACACAAATAAATGCAATCAACTTAACATCTCTATGACCTACATGAGCTAACTCCAGTGAACTAAAACCTCAGGCTGTACTAGAGAAATTTTAGCACTCTTTAGATATCTAAAAATGCTATAAAATTGAAGTCAAATGAAACTCAGGCAGTTATTCCCCACAAATCTATACCATTCATGCTATACATGTCCAACAGATCTGATTTCCTTGCCATGCCCAAAGCCAAAAAATCTGAGCCACAAAGATACTTCATTCGAACTAAGCAGCTAAACAGCAGAACGAAAACAAGCTCAAATCAGAAAGCTTTTCACATACCACTAGAGGAGGGACCACTTGCTCTGCATCTCCAAACCTCAATATATGCTTCTCGATCTGCTGCTCGCACCAGAGGAAGATCGGAACGTAGAAGTGGTAAACCCTCGCCTTCTCCGGCGCAGTCAATCGGAGCTCATTCATTCCAAACAGCCGACATAGATATCCCCCGCAGAGCAACCATTTGTCGATTCCCTCCGCCACGCTCTCAGAAGTAAATCCCATCCTCTGCAACAGAGGCCCCGTGCAAATGAATTCGAAGAGGTTGTCCACGGATGAGACGAGCGCGGGAGAAGTCGGAAACGGAGGCTGAGCCGCTGCCCATAATCGCCGGAGGGGAGAATTGCGTGGAAAGGTGAGGGTTTGGAGAGGTCGACCGAATTTGGGAACGAGTGAGGTGTCGGCGGTGGGAGTAAACGGTGAGGGTTGAGCTCGGAAGGGAAGGAGAGAAGAGTGAGACGAATGGGGAATTGTGGTTAGGGTAGCCATAGTGTTCTTCGGCGATGGAGACGAATACGTACGCAGTGAACAAACGGGTTCCCACACCTGCTTCGAGTAACGTAGTAGCAGGCTATCTAGGGGGGAAAATTTTTTCTTATAAACAATCGGAAAGAAGCCACTTTATATCTCAAGGGGTTAAAATAATAAAAAAATATGAAATTTATCTAGGCTGACCTGTCGACCTGACCCGTAATGTAACGCACTTGTAACCTCCTATGTAACTCCGATGTACCCTTCTTTTAAAACCCGTTGTCGGCCTGCATTAAAGCTCTTGTAACCGCGTTGTACTCGATGTGTAACTTTTTTTTCTCAGTTTGGGGTACCGTGTTTATAACCTTACTGCACCTTCTGTATAACCTCTTAGTCACGGTACGAGTGGTATACCATTTGTGTAACTCCATTGTAACCTAGATATAACTGAATTTTAATCTCGCCGCCGCAAAACCAAGGTTATAATCCTTTTGTAACCCCTTAATTATGAATTGTAATCTTTGTATAACCTCCAAAAATAGTGGTTGATAACCTTGATAAAAGTTAGAAACTAGACAGTAACTTTTCATTTTCGAAAAAAAGGTATTCGCACATGCTAGGGTTTTCTTTGTCGTCTTCCTTTTGAAGGTTAGGGCACTAGAGTTTGGATTGCTTTTGTGAAGGAACATTAAAATGTAAGAGGACATCGCCGAGACTACGAAGACGGATTTGGAAGAGGCCAATGTCGCGGATTTGGGAGAGGCTAAGAGGCCCGAATGCGAGGAGGCATCGCAAATGGTCAAGGGTGGTCGTAAGGAGAAGGAGTCAAAGAAGAAGAAGGATATTGAATCTAGTTATTTTTAGATTTTGATTTCTAATCCTTAAAGCTTGGTGTTATTAGGTTTTATTTTTAAATTCACCCTTTTATCATCATATGGATTTTAATTGGATCTTAAACTATTATGTTGTATTATTGTAGGTTTTTTAGCACAAAATTAATGAACTGCAGGTGTCGTCCACCTGCAGTACGAGAAGTCCTCGTTAAGGTTCGATCATTAGTTGACGAGGAAACATGAAATAAATTGGAAGCATGAGTTTAGCTCAGTTCTTTGAACTCCCTCCGCACCCTCAAAATCATATTATGACAATGCACATAATAAATTGTTGGAATATTGATTTAATGACATTTAACTTCGGAGGGAAAGAGCTAAAATTTTATGCAGACGAAGTTGCACTCCTGATAGGCATGTCAAATAGAGGGTTACCTGAATACTAGAGTAATGCCCCGTCAACTAGTATGGATGCGAGACAAATAAACACCGTACTGTTGAACTATTCACCAGGGGAGTCCTCGAATAACATTTTGCAATTATTAATAAAGTTTTTAATGTCAAATTTAATTTTTCCTTCAAGTAACTTCAAAATATCGAAAGAGTTGTCCTCTATTTGTGAAGATGTTGAATCTTTTACAGCTTATAATTGGCTAGTTACAATATGTAATTTTTTGACCGAGCAACTGAATATCTGTGCCACGAAAATAAAGAAAGATCAGCCACTTGAATACATTACCGGTTTTGTATTTCTTCTAACGGTTTGTGATATTCATATAACTCTAAAAAGTACAATTCATAATTTTGGACATTGCAATAAATTTTTTTATCATGTTTCATGCAGCTCTGGTTTTATGAGCATACGTCATTGGTCCTCCAAGCAGTGTTTGATGTTAGACAAAGAATGCTGAGGTGGCCAGTAAATGTAAAGTGGAATTTTGTAAAGATTCAACTAGCCTTTAAGAGGCTCACAGCCGCCGAGGTGAGTTATTTATTTCTTTACTCATAGAAAGTTTTATTATGATCTCGTGATACTTTCATTGACTTTAAGTATATATATTGACTTGCAGGTTTATGATTATTTCCTAGAAATAAAAGACAGCGAGCATCATTTACTTGCCCCTCCTCTTGAAGAAGCATCCACCCCTGCAAAACATTTTCCAAAACTCAATCCCTACCACAATCTCTCACGTTCCTTCATGTTTCTCCTATAGTGTCTTATCGCAGCGGTCCACAACCAACACATGCTGATACATGAAGATCCTTATAAATTGTTCATAGACTTTAAAGGCACAGTTGAGACTCGTCTGACAAATATAGAGAATACAATTACATAGTTAAAAGCTGGAGTCAAAGATTTACATAAAGCAATAAAACAACCTGGTGGGGAATTACCAATGAAATGAGCCCAAGGGTCTCCACTATGAAGCTTAATTCAAAGGATTAAGCTAAGAGAGGGTAGAAGAAAAAGGCAACTCAGTTCCCCATACATGGTTTTTGAACGTAAGAAGAAAAGTAAACCAGTACAGGAAGTTGTTGAAGAGCCTAAAGAGGTATATACATTTCCAAAACATCATCAAATTCAATTCTTCTTTGCTAATATAATTAACAACACCTATTAATTAATAGGTTAAAGCTGTAAATGAAGGTGAAGTAGACTAATTATATCATCCACCACCTATTAAAGAAGAGGTAGAGGATGTAAATAAGGGGGAATCAACAGGTTTATAGTTTACTATAAATGATGACATTAGTGTTGATCAACCAACTGAAGATACTAAGGAAGTGACAAAATTTAGGGACAAAGAGGAAGATCAGGAGCAAGTGGAAACACAATATGATTACAAGATAAGAACTCAAATCTGAATTTCAAATAGGCAAATATGCATTACATTACAAATCTGTTTACAAAATAAGAACTTAAATCTGAATTTCAAATAGGCAAATATGCATTAGATTACAAATCTGATTACAAAATAAGTGCTTAAATCTGAATTTCAAATAGTCTGCATTAGATTACAAATCTGATTACAAAATAAGAACTCAAATCTAAATATCAAATAGGATTACACATCTCAATTTCTGCAAAACAGAAATTTTGGAAGGAGCCAAAATCTAAAGTTCTTCATTAGAGTCAGAAGCTAAATAATAAGACTACGAATCTAACTTTCTGCAAATCAGAAATTCTAAATTCCTGTATCAATCTGAATTTCTGCAAGACAAAACTGAATTCCACCATCTTTTACAGAAATTCTGACCATTGAGGCATTGTTGTCTCATTAAGGGAATCTGTCAGCATGGCGGTGTAGGATTCCTTGTTCCGTGGAGCAAAGGAATTCTGTAGTGTATATCAATGTATTAGTCACAACTTGAAATCTTCATATTACACCATAAATAATTTAAAAAATTAGCATTAAATGTGTACCTATGTTAGAAAATCAGGTAGTGAGCATATGGGTGGATGACATTGTGATGATTTGGGTTCTTCGGTTGTTGAAACAATTTTTTGCTTTCCTATGTATAAGGTGGTTATGAGTGAAAAATTATGGTTTGTTGAAACATATGAAAAGGGGTTAGAGTTGTGGAATATACCTTTAGATCTTTTATTTCTCTCTCAATACCCGTTTAGTCTGGCATTAGATATTTCTTTAGGGCGCATTTTGGCAAGATCATTCAGATTCGATTCATTGTTGACAGGCTTTTTATTTTTATATTGTTGGATCCTTGCCCTAGAACCTTTGCCAATCAATATCCATCAATATCCAATGACAACTTCTTCATTAACTCCTTCATGCACTGCTCAGCTTTTGGATTGCCCTTTGCTTTTTGGGTACATTGATATGCAACTTTTTGCATATGTGTTTGGAATATTAGGTCGCCTTTAATATCATTCGAGGTTTGTGACTGTTATAGATGCATGTACCCACAACTGTTATATACATCTCTTTTTGCATTTTCAGACCATCTCAATAATAGATATTTATCAGGTATCTTCTTAATATGTAGAAATTTTAGGACTCTTAGAGAGTGTGCACATAGTAGCCCCATCATTTCGAACTTCCTGCAGCTGCACTTAATATCCAAATTCAAATTATCAAAATGAACTACCCAAGTAGTGTTTGTCTTGTGATCATCCAAATTTTTAATGAAAAATTTAGTTTCTTTATTTATAGAGGCATGTAATTGAAGACCACATGATCTGTGTATAAATTCTTCCTCAAATATTGTGTACAGCTTCCTTGAGTAAAATGCAGCTGCCTGCCTCAGTATTGGGCTACACTTCGCGACAAGAGTAATCATAGATTGATCACATTTGAAATCTTCATCCTTTTTGTTATGCCACCATGTTTTCATTACATTTTCAATACCCAAGAAACAATCTGTAATAAAACTTGTAGGTTTTAAGACATCATGACAAATGTTATTGGTTGACTCACTTCTCTATGTCGACAAAATTCTCATTCTAAATACATCCTTATTAAAAGTTTCAGACCACTTATGCCTAATTTTGTACATATTAGCTAGCCATGCATTGTCAAGCAGATTACCTGTCTCAATCATCACCCCCCATGTATCATCAAATTCTTCTTCGGACTCTCATTTGCTTAAACATTTATAAAAAATATCATTGACTATCCTATTCACCACACTGCAATGAACCTTTGTAGAAAATTTCTTGTATATGTGCCTCTGACATATTTAATGTCGTGTATTTGACAAAATTTCTGCAATTGCTCTGACCATAGCCTGATCTCAATCAGTGTAGATTGTTATTGGATGATTATCATCCATGATACGAATAAAAGTTTTAATAAGCCATTTAAACGAGTCCGTCGTTTCCTCTGAAAAGAATCTGACTTCAAATAGAATATTCTGCCGATTGTGGTTAACACCAACAATAGGAGGACAACATAAGTTATATTTATTTAACCTATCGCTTGTATAAAAGATAATCACATCTCCAAAGCAGTCATAATCAAGCCTGGATGTCCTGTTGCTCCAAGAAAAACTCATCAGCCTGCCACTCACATCAGTTTCAAAATCTCATTCAAACATGTTATCCTCAGCACGTCTCTCTGCAAATAACTGCAATAAAACATTAACATCACCATTTTCAATTATACATCTCTTCTCTATTTGAATGAAATTGAAAACATATGTCTTTGTACATTCCAGGTTCTCTACACCCCCAACTTCTTGGGCTAGAAATTTAAACGTGTCTTTTGGTCTCATCCCATACTGTGTCATGGATCTAAGAACATCTACATTTACTCAACTTATCTTTCTGCTGGAACACAACAAGTGCTTGTCATCAGGAGTCAATAATGAGTGGTTATGCTATTCAATTAATTTTTTAGCTGTCCAATTGCCTTCCTCATCAACTCCGTATCGAATCAATGCATGACAACCAGTTCTCATTTATGCTCTTCTATATTTAACAGTTTATGTAATCTTGAGCTCTTTCTTGAAACCTACTTTTCCACATACGAAGTACTCCGTCTTGATATTTCTGGAGTTAGGCCAAAATGTACCGCGCTCCTTACAAAAATTGAATCCAATATGATGAGGGTAAGCACAATATACTTCATAAGCTTCTTTCTCATTGTGGACCATCCTTTGGAGTAATATGTTTGTTGTTTGCTCGGTACAACTAGCTTTGCTCTCACTAAACTACACACAAGAGAATAAATTGTTAGGCTCAATAGACAGCTCAAAAAATATCCCTAAACTTCATAATGACATCTAAAAAAAAAACCAAAAACCATACACCTCTACAAACACCCGCCTCCAAAAAACTTGATTATTTTTAATTATCTATTGAGTTGTGATTACTGGGGTTTAATGTAGGATAAGATATTTCTTCACTGTTTACTTCATTGTTTTTATTAAACCTAATACCATGCAACTCTATAAACATAACACAACATACATACACCTCCAAAAATACAGATACATTCTAAAAATAAGAAAACTATAACAACAAAGAACATTAAAAAAAACCCTAAACCCTAATAATAATAATAAAACATCTCCAAACATACCTCCATTTTAAATTCCACTTCGTCTTTCCTGACAGGATAACTCCCATCTTCTCCTTCTGCGTCATAGATAAACTGGCACTCTCTGTACTCGTACTCCATCTTTAATTTCAACAGGTCAAGCTAATGGAAGCTTCCGCTGCAGAAGAAAATGGTCAGAGAAGAATAAAATAGTAAACCTAGATGCTTAAGTACCATGCTTCACAAGCATCAATTTAAATCATGTACAACGCAGTTATACTCAGGATACAGCGCGGTTCCAATTGGACGGGCTTAATCGTCCATTACATGACAGTTACATGAAGGGTATAATCTCTAACCTCGGGGAGGGTTACAAGCGTAGTCCTGCCATACCGACTTCATAGTCTGTTATACCGCGATTATAATTGAGTTACAGGAATGGTATAACTCTCCTTCCGGGCGATGACATTACAGGGAATTTTCATTAATGTTACAGGCGCGATATGGCGGGAAGGTTACAACCGGGTTACAAAGAAGTTACACACACGTTATATAGGAGATTACAACGGGAGGTATAACATGGGTACAACGCGGTTAAAAGAGCATTAATGCAGACCAACTGCAGGATTTAAAAGAAGGTTTCATCGAAGTTATATAGGAGGTTATAAGAGTGTTACATCGCGGGCCAGGTCGACGGGTCGGGTGCAGCAAAAATTAAATTTCTTTTATTATTTTAATGCCGTGGGACCGCCATAAAATATGTGATTTTTTTGGATTGGTTATCGCACGCAGTGCTGCATACGTCTTACATATACAAATTTTTTCCTCTAGGGGAGGACTACAGGAGCAGAAAAAAAAAGACGGCTTTATTTGGTTTCAGCGGAATGCAGTGGTTGCAGTAGCTGCGCAAATCCCTCTTAGGAAAAATTTTAATACCGCCCGAAAGTGCGATATATGAGGAGCACCTAAAAAATATTATATATGAAAGTGGAATCCCAAATTCTGCAATAATTCTGAAATAATTCATAAATAACTCTAAAATAATCTTCACAGGGTCTTTCTGAAATATTTGGGAGTTATTGAAGAGAAATCATATACTTCACTTCAATAACCCCAAAATTGCCTCCGCGGTATTATTTCGAGATTATTGGAGTAGAACCGCAAAGATTATTTCTGGGATATTTCAGTGTTATTAAAGTTGAATATATGCGTTTCTCTTGAATAACTTCGAAATAACCCAGAAATAACTTTGAAATAACCTCTGTGGTTTCACTTTAATAACCCCCAAATAACTTATACGATATAGCACAATAGCAACATATTATTGGAGTCCGCACATAGAGCTACGTCTAAAACCAAGACAAAATTTTTCGTGAGAGAAAATAGCATTATTTGTAAGAGTTTGCATAAAGACCACATTTATGTATTTACATAAATTATATCTAAATTTTTATTTTTACACACAATACTTAAATACCTAATCACATAAAAATAGCATTATTTTCACTTTTTAAGAGTAAAGCACACTTTTTATTAATGTAAAAGTTTAAAACACCAAAAAATTATGTATTTTTGTAGTATTTTGGTGTAAATTATAGGGACATTTGCATTCATAGCACTAATTCTTATGTATTTTCATATCTTACACTTAACTTTTATATTTACAAACATAATACTCAAATCTTTAATATCACATAAAAAATAATATTATTTCCACTTTTTAAGAGTAAAATAAACTTTTTTTGTAAAAGTTTTAAACACAAAAATGCTATCTACAAAAATATGAAAGTTTAGCTTTAAGATATATAAATGCATAAGAATTTTGTGCTGCCTATGTAAATTTCTCATTAAAGGGGATGTATTATGTTCTAGAATCTACAAGTATATGGCGAAAAAATCAACCTCGAAAGCACAAAGAACCCCTAGTTGGGACAGAGCAAATCGTTTGACAGATCAAGTCAAGCGAGTGTTGACCTCACTTTTGGTTGAGGTCCAGTTTCCTCTTTAGTAGCCTAGGATCTAGCCATAGGACTTTCCTATTGACTATTCCTAGAAGAATAGAAAAGGAACCTTCACCATTAAAAATTCTAAACTCTTCTCTCAACTTCAAGTTCCACATATTGGTCCTGATCTCTAGCACTTGGTAGGTGGGGTCAATATGGGGGAGCTCAAGAGGAATTCCCATAGGATTGCTTGGCTTTGGGGTTGACCTTACGTGCTGGTCTTGAGCCAGTGCATACCATGTGTCTCACTTCCACATTACACTTCCATTCACTACCTTAAGCCTAAGCATACCTAACTTTGACCCCTTGACCCTTTGGGAGGGAGACTCATGTAGATGGTCCCCTAGACCCACCAGCCTTAGGCTAGGGTCTAACTAAGACCAGTACATGAAGGACCCAAAGTATAGGATTCCATTGGTCCATAGCTCAAATAGGGTGGTTAACACCTCAATTTCACCAAAATACCAAACTTAGCATTTTGCCTCCCAAATCTACCCAATTTACCAAAACACCCCCAAACCCCAAATTTGACCAAAACTCCTAATTTCATCAAAGATACCTAAATTTATTCAAAAATCATCCCAACCATTTGAAATCATCCAAATTGCCCACAACTTCCAAAATTTGCCAAAAAAACAAGTTCAAGTGCCTGTCATTCCCGAGAAAGAAAACAATTACAAACACAACACACATTTCTTATATTTTTATAGATCTCCCACCTAAACTTCCATATTTAGACATATACTACTGAAATCTTTAATATCACATCAAAAGTACTACAATTACAAATTTTTAAAAAAGAATAAATTTTCATGCATGGGCTTAAAAAATCAAAGTGCAATGTCGTGTATGAACAAGTACACTGAACTAGATCTAACAACCCTAGACAAAACACGTGGTGAGAAAATCAACCTCGGGGAGCACAAAGAACCCCTAGTTGGGACGGAGCAAATCGTTTGACAGATCAAGTCAAGCGAGTGTTGACATCACTTTTGGTTAAGGTCTAGTTTCCTCTTTGGTATCTTAAGGTCTAGCCATAGGAATTTCTTGTTGACTATTCCTAGAGGACTAGAAAAGGAACCCACCATTAAAAATTCTAAACTCTTCTCTCAACTTCAAGTTGCACATGTTGATCCTGACCTCTAGTACTTGGTAGGTGAGGTTAATATAGGGGACCTCAAGGGGAATCCCCATAGAACTTCTTGGCCTTGGGGTTTACCTTGGGTGTTGCTCTTGAGCCAGGTGCATACCCTGTCACTCACTTGCACATTACACTTCCACTCACTACCTTAAGCCTAAGCATACCTAACTTTGACCCCTTAACCCATTGGGAGACTCATGTAGATGGTCCCTAGACCCACTAGCCCTAGGCTAGGGTCTAGCTAAGACCAATACATGAAGGACCCGAAGTAGAGGACTCCATTGGTCCATAGATCATAGAGTGGTTGACACCTCAATTTCACCAAAATACCAAACTTAGCCTTTTACCTCCCAAATCTACCCAATTTACCAAAACACCCCAAAACCCCAAATTTGACCAAATTTGAAATTTCACCCAAAATACCAAATTTGTTAAAAAATCATCTCAACCATTTGAAATCATCCAAATTGCCCACTTCCCAAATTTGCCAAAATGACCAAAATACCCCAAATTTGCCAAAATTACAAAAATACCCTTAGTGGCCCAAACTTTCCCAAAGCCCTCAAAATCATTTCAAATGTCTCCAAAATAAATTTGGATCCTTCAATTAATCCCAATTTAATCAATTCGACCAACTTTGACCAAAAGCCCCAAATTGCCCTTAAAGGCTCGATTTCCCCAAATTCACCCTAAATGTCCCTAAATTTGACCACAATTTCCCCCAATTTTAATTCTAAATTCAAATTCATCATGATCAAACTCAATTCAAACCAAATCCAAACCCAATTGTCCTACATTCAAGTCCAATTTCAACCCAAATCAAAAAGCCCCAATTTGGCCTAAAACCAAAATCCCACTGAATTGAACCCCAAATCTTTCCAATTGCCCTAATTATGCATCATAAACTCTTTAAAACATGTCCACACACCAAATTGAACCTTCAATTGGCCTTGTTCAAGCCCTAATTTTACTCAAAACCAGCTTGGACCAAAACCACCAATTTTACCCCAATTTTGCCATGTCTCTAAATGTCACCAAATTGAATGACCAAATCCAAAAATTGGCACCCAATTAATATAGAGAGCTCTTCATGACATTTCTATAAACCATTTTGAACTATCAATTTGGACTTAGCCCAACTTTAGCCCAACCTAAACCCAACTCTAACCCAACATCCCAAAATTGATCAAATGTCTTAAATCCTTCAAATTGAACCTCCAAGTCAATTCAAAATCACTCCAAATATTTTCTAAACTCTTCATGAAAAGCATCCACACAAAATTGATCAATCAATTGGGCTCATTGTCATGGCTAGCCCAACCCAAACCCAACTTCAAGACAATTCAACTCAAATTGAACCCATGCACCAAAATTGACTAAGGCATGCCTAAATGACCAAACAAATGATACCACAGCCACCAAATGGAGCCTAGTGACCAGGCTAGACTAACCTAGCCCACCTTAGAAGAGCTATGGACTAATGGTCCCTTAATTTAAGAGAATTTACCCATTGTTGGCCTAAACTTGAAATATCTTCTCCATCATTGCTTACCCTTGGTACTTAATCTTAATTAAACACCACCTGACCTCCCTGAACTCAGAGGTGACCAGACTCCGGCCAGCCACCACCTCAGCTGCTGGAAACAGCCAGCCCAAGGCAACCCTAAATGACCAAAACCCAAAATTAAACCTCCCTAACTTGGCCCACTCCCATTGGCCACTAGAGCCTTTCTTCCCTCAACCTCAACATGTTTTAGCACCCAATTCCCAGCCATGAGCTCCACCAGGAGGCCATGGCTATAAATAGAGCTCTCCACAACTAAAGGAGAGAGTGCTTGAAACCTTAGGGAAACTTTGCCAAAATCTCACCAGAGCTTCTTCAAACCTTCCGAAGTGTAATCCCTATGTTCTCAGCCACCCATAGCTACTCTACAGAGCCAATTTATTCACTGAAATTTTCCCCAAAATGAGGACACATTTTTCCACAGCTCCATAGTGAACCAAACTCCAATTAACTATGCACACACCATCCCCTGAGTGAGAGAAGTTTATTCCCCACAAAAGCCCCATCACAGAGAGCCTCTAACCTAGCTATAGATCAACACCTAAAATCAAGCTTGATTGAAATCATACCTTGACATTTCAATAGGGCTTAGGACTTCATCTGGATGTTCGNCCATTTTGAACTCTCAATTTGGACTTAGCCCAACTTTAGCCCAACCTAAACCCAATTCTAACCCAACATCCCGAAATTGATCAAATGTCCTAAATCCTTTAAATTGAACCTCCAAGTCAATTCAAAATCACTCCAAATATTTTCTAAACTCTTCATGAAAATCATTCACACAAAATTGATCAATCAATTGGGCTCATTGTCATGGCTAGCCCAACCCAAACCCAACTTCAAGACAATTCAACTCAAATTGAACCCATGCACCAAAATTGACTAAGGCATGCCTAAGTGACCAAACAAATGACACCACAACCACCAAATGGAGCCTAGTGACCAGGCTAGACTAACCTAGCCCACCCTAGAAGAGCTATGGACTAATGGTCCCTTGATTTAAGGTAATTTACCCATTTTTGGCCTAAACTTGAAATATCTTCTCCATCATTGCTTACCCTTGGTAGCTAATCTTAATTAAACACCACCTGACCTCCCTGAACTCAGAGGTGACCAGACTCTAGCTAGCCACCACCTCAGCCGCTAGAAACAACCAGCCCAAGGCAACCCCAAATGACCAAAACCCAAAATTAAACCTCCCTAACTTGGCCCACTCCCATTGGCCACTAGAGCCTTTCTTCCCTCCACCTCAACATGCTTTAGCACCCAATTCCCTGCCCTGAGTTTTACCAGGAGGCCATGGCTATAAATAGAGCTCTCCACAACCAAAGGAGAGAGTGCTTGAAACCTTGGGGAAATTTTGTCAAAATCTCACCAGAGCTTCTTCAAACCTTCCTAAGTGTAATCCCCATGTTCTCAGCCACCCATAGCCACTCTACAGAGCCAATTTATTCACTGAAATTTGCCCCAAAACAAGGATAGATTTCTCCATGGCTCCATAGTGAACCAAACTCCAATTAACTATGCACACACCATCCCCTGGGTGAGAGAAGTTGATTCCTCACAAAAGCCCCATCACAGAGAGCCTCTAACATAGCTCTAGATCAACACCTGAAATCAAGCTTGATCGAAATCATACCTAGACATTTCACTAGGGCTTAGGACTTCATCTGGAGGTTCGTTGGACCCAATCAAAGCTACCAAAACCATCTGATTGAGCCCCCCCTCTCAAGCAAAGGTATTCAACCTCAACCCTAATTTGAGCTTATTTTGATTCTCCATACATATTTACTGTATTTCATACCGTATAAGCCATATAGATATGCTCGTCTTGAGTAGATGAAGGTTTAAAAATAAACTCCATGCGATTTGGTTGAGTTTAGACAAAGATTTTAAGGTTTTAGTGTGAATAGTTCTCGAGTTTGGACACTTGAAGATGATGAATGGGAGCTGTTTGACTGTGCGTTTATTCAATGGATGGAGGAGATCAAGTCGGACGAACCTTTGGAATAAAAAGGTGGGCCGTGTGGTGATGCGACAGAAATATAGTTGTATAAAATTTATAAAGTTGACTCTGCTTTACAACGGTGCCAAAATCTTGATGAGATTTTTTATAAATAATAAAGTTAAGCTCTTAATGTCAGTATTCTATGCAAGTATGCGTATCGTTATCAAATAATATAAGACTTTTTATTTAAGTCCAAAATATCAATCCTACGAGAAAGGTTTAAATTTGAAATGATAACTTAACTAAGAAATTCACATAATTAAAACGAAATTACTATCGCTAATTTTGAATGTTTAAGATATTATGAAAGCTAAATTATTAACTACTAGCAAAATTTAAATGCAGAGTTTTAAAATAGTAACCACTAAACTATGTTTATGTGATGAATTTTTTTATATGAAAAAACATCTTTCCCACTACAATGAGCTTTTTGGTGAAATGAGATGAGATAAATGGTTTAAATATGTATTGTGCTAAATAGGAGCAATTTTAATTCTCTACCCTGATTCAGTGTTATAGACAATCATTGACTAATCTTAGGTTTAGTCCCTAAATTTGTAGCTAGACTAGGAGGATACTGGCTCCCACTCTAGAGCTCCTACTTCCCTTCTTTTGAAGGCTAACTCTCGCTTTGAATTGAGGATTTTTAGTCAGTCACCCTAAAAAATCTCCAATTCTATACCCAACAAAATATATTTCCCTATTTATTTGCACTTAATTCCACGAACAAAATACTCTTTCATAGACTTAAACGTGATTCTTACTCTGTTTTAGAACTCATACTCCATTCTCGGATCATATGTTTCACAACATATTTTAACAATTCAATTGGTCAGATCAGAAAGTAAATTAAGAGCGGAGTTGAAAAACCATCACAATTTATTTTAAATTTTAATATTGGCACATCAAAGTTATCTCTTCATTTCACCGTATCTCAGAGTAGGAAGAAAGATAAGGAAACTACTCAAACTTCATGAGAAAGATATAATAAAACATAAATTTTATATATTAAAGGAAGTTCATACAACAATAATAAACAAATAACACTTATTTGAAACTCTCTCTCAAAGCAAATACTTTATAGCCTCTCTTAAGAAATGTAGGAAGAAGAAATCTCTCACTTCTCTTCCTTTCCAACACTTTTTAGAGAAGAATTCAAACTTAAACTCACCACAAAAACTCAAAATTATAAAGAAAATAACTAATGGTGTGGAATGACATGAAATGATGTAAAGTGGCAAGAAGGGGCAATGGATGGCTGAGAGAGACAAAGGAGAGAGATTTTTTAGATCAATTTTGGCTCTTAATAGAGCTTAAGGTCAGTTCACCAATAGATGCATCCAAAAACTCTTCAAAAAGCGTCCAAATTTGTTGAATCTTATAGAAACAGGGTCTGCACCGACACTAGTGCCGACGACGCTAGAGGCCATTTAATTTAGTTCGTCTTCTCTATTAAAAGGTGCTGAACAATTTTTCAAAATTTCTATTTTGACTCCAAATTTCATCTTTTTTGCTTCCTTTTTGCTCCAAGTCCTAAAATCCAACAACCTGCAATAAAACAAAAAATAAACCTTCCATTGAAGTGCAATATCACCAAAAATGAGTACAAAATATGGGTATAAAAATGTATATATTTTGGTGTATCAAAATCCCCAAAACTTAAATGATACTTGTCCTTAAGTAACTCCTTTACTACATAAAAATATGACTCATGACAAAGATTTTAACTTCTAGATTTCTATATTTAAGTCCACTAAATACAATAGTATAACTTAAGAAAAAATTAAAATAACTCCAGTTAATACTAAAGATATAAGAATATTTAGTAGTCAAGTCTAAGATTTCTGATTCTCTATTCTTTTCAAGGAAAATTGCAAATTATTCATATTAAAGCCACTTAGAATATCCATATGGAAAAAAACTTCATGAAAATTTACTAGTAAATATGCTAACACCTAAATATAAGTTTAGAAAATTTAGCCAAGCCTTCTTCTTTAAGTTGATTCAAGTGAAGCCAATTTTTAATTAGACATCTCCTCATGCTTCTCCTCACATCTTTTCTTTTCTTTTTTTAGGATCATTTTCAATCCTTTTCTCTTTTTACTTTCCTCTTTTCTTTTTCTTTTATTTCTCATCTTTTTTTTATGTGAGGATTACTATATCTGGATAACTTTTAATGATTTTGAAATTCACAATCCTCTTCTTAAATTTAAAAACTTCACATTCCTTCACTTTATAAATTTATATTAGCTTTAAATATTTTTCATAAAGTTTTATTCTTTATTTCTTACATGAATCTCTCAGATTTTTAATACTTAAAAAATACATATTCCTTTATTAAAAATAAAAAACATAGTCTTATTCCTTCATACCAAATATCTTAATCTCTAAAATTAACCTTTATTATTTAAAAATTTTTACTTAAGTTGACTATATATTTGGAAACATAGAAATAGTTATATAAAGTTATGCTCTAATACCAAAGGTCATGTTAAATTTTAAAATAATTTGAAAATATAGCTAATTGAGGACAAATAAAATTATGTTTTTTTTCTTTAAAAAGAAAATTTTCTCCCCCGCAAAACTTAAATTTTTAAAAGATTTTGCATGAAATAATAAAAATTAAAGGGTGAAAGAAAACATTTAATACACAAAGAAAAGACATACCTATTGAAGGTTCTGATTTGAAACTTAACTCTGAAATATTTCAGATGCTAATATGAAAAGTGATACACCTAAAATAGATAGACTTCTTAGAAACATTTTTATACCTATTTTTGAGATATTCTGCTTTAATGGAAGTTATTTGTGTGTTTTTCTTTCAGGTACAAGTAAAAACGTGAAAAATGCTAAAAGGAGTGAAAACAGATAAAATTTGGAGCGAAAAGGTAAAAATTGTGATAAGGTGTTTTGGCGCCTAAGCGTCAGATCTGCCTCTTAAGCGCCGGTGAAATAGAGAAGGCCGCACCTAAGCGTCAGAGGCCCCGCACTTAAGCGTCAGAGGCCCCGCGCTTAAGCGTCAGAGGCAATTATGTGATTGTTTACTTCATTTTGCCAAATTTTGAAGAGACATTTGAGGCACTTATTGGCTAAAGAGGGTGGTTATGATCACTAGAAACGAAATTATGATAAAAGGGCCTATGAAAGGAGACATCCTTTAGAGAATACATTGAATTGGGACACATTTTGAAGAGTTATCAAGGCACCTCTTGGAGATTTATAAAAGAAGAAATTTGAGACTTTTTGAAGTGTGCTTGAAAGTTCTGAAAAGTGTTGGAAAGAGGGTGTTTTTGAGAGAGTTTTGGAGAGATTTTCAGGCACCACAAAATTACTTTATGCTTTTTGTTTTTAGTTTTGTTGTGAGAGTCAAGAGTGTTGTAAAAGAGAAGAGATTCAAAAAAATTCAAGAATTTTGTGGAGGATTTGAGATAAGTTTTTAACTTTTGTTATTAAACTACTTTTGATTTTAATCGAGACTTCTTGTTAATTTGATAATGATTTTTTACTTTTAAACTAAAGTGTGGTTTTGTTTTATCCATGGATTTTGAGTAGTTTTCTTTATCTCTCTCCTTAAAATAAAAAGTAATTTAAAATGTTGGATGGAAGTTGTGGAGAGTATTGATCTTTAATGTTGGAAGAAGGTGTGATGATTTAAATTCATGTACTTCATTTACTTCTTGATTTGGCCTATCCATATGTTAATTTTTTTTAGAGAACATAAAAAATTCATTTACTTCTTGATTTGGCCAATCCAGATGTTAAAACTGTTGTGATGATTTAAATCCATGCACTTCATTTACTTCTTGATTTGGCCAATCCAAATGCTAAAATTTTTGTGAGAACATGTAAGAATCTCTTCATTTACTTCTTGATTTGGCCAATCCAGATGTTAACATTTGTTGTGAGAACATGTAAGAACTGGCTGGTATTGTCTCAGTCAACAATTAGAAAGAATCACATGAGGTTGTATGAATGAGAATGTAATTCATATGGTTAGTGCAAATAAATAGGAAAATAATCTTTGAAGGGTGTAGAGTTAGAGGACTTTAAAGTGATAGGTTAAATACCTCAACTTGGTTTATTGTTTTAGGTTATGATGTGAGATTTTAGCCCCAGGTGGAGGGAATCGAGGGAGCTCTATAGTGAGAGCTGGTATCTTCCCTGCTTACCCGGTCTTCATAACTATTCAAACTTTAAATTAACCAATGTTCTTTATAACATCTCTAGTGAGGGCAACGAATATTATTGTTCCTATTTGACACAACACATATTGTATTCTTCCACAACAAAATTTCTATACTTATTACTGATTTATGATAAGGAGAAAGATATTTTCATATTAAGTACTTTTCTTTTACATAAACACAAGTTATCTTTAGAAGTTTTATTATTTTATCAAAATATCAAAAATACCAAAAAGAATTGAATTTTACTTATTGAAAAAATATCAATAGTTTAAGTAATTATATTTTTAAAAATAGAAAGTTTGTGCATATTGCGTATTTTCCCTGTGAGTTTGATATTCAGGCCTTAATAAAAAAGTCTTATATTACTTGATAACGATACGTATACGTGCGTAGTATCCCAATATATATATATATAAATTAAAAGTTAAATTCTTATTTTCTCTAGGATCAAGTTTTTTGGTTCTGTTGCAAAGTAATGAAACCTAAGTGAAAAATATCATCAAAGACATTGTTATACTGAGCACATAAGCAGTTATCGGGGATCAAGTTTTTGACGCCATTGCTGGGGAAGATTTCAAAAATTTATTGAAAGAAAAATTTTATTTTTAGAAAGTCTTATTTAAGCATTTTTTTTAAAAAGTTATATTAGGAATATCTTATTATAGTATTTTATTTTGTTTGTGTTTTATAGTATTTTATTTTTATGTTAGTGTATGCGTAGTTTAGGTTCTGAAGGACTAGTGCCCTATGATTTTGAATTAGAAAGAACTGTTAAAAAAATCATAAAAAGTAAAAAAAAATAAAAATTTTTAAAAATTTTAAAAAATTATAGAAATGACAAATCAAAATGATCAAAATACTAAAATTCATAAAAAATTTAGACCTTTACGAGATTATGCCAACCCTACGATAGGTGAACTTCATTATAGTATTCAAAAACCTACTATTGTGGCTAATTCATTTGAACTTAAACCTGTTATTATCCAAATAGTTTCAAATAATCAGTTTGGGGGATCACTAACTGAAGATCCAAATTTACATCATGCCAATTTTTTAGAATTGTGCGCTACATTTAAATACGATGGTATATCAGATGATGTCATAAGACTTAGGTTATTTCCTTTCTCATTAAGGGATAAAGCTATGATGTGGTTGAATTCATTAGCACTTGGATCTATCAGAACTTGAGGTGATTTAGCACAAAAATTCCTTGCTAAATATTTTCTATCATAAAAAACTGCGAAGCTTAGAAATGATATTACATCCTAATCAGTTTGAAGGGGAATCTATTTATGAAGCATTGGAATGATTTAAAGAATGCTTAAGAAAGTGTCAACACCATGCTATACCAGATTGGTTAATAATTCAAACTTTTTATAACGGATTAGTTGGATCTCTTAGATCTATTATCGATGTCATTGCTGGTGTTTCGTTGATGTAAAAACCATTTAATGACGCTTATGCTTTAATTGAAGAAAAGACTACCAATAATTTTCAATGGCCTTCTGAAAGGGTGAATCCTAAGAAAGTAGCCAATATTCATGAATCTGAGACATTTACTATGTTAGCAAATCAAGTTGCTGCAATTTCGAGGAAGTTAGACTAATTTGGAATGAATTTTTCTCAACCAATCTCCATGATTGAAGAGAATTCATTAGGCCAAATGGTAGATTGTCAAGCATCATTAGAATTTTTGAATGCCATAAATAACAAGGAGAATAACCCATATTAAAATTATTATAACCCAGGTTGGAAGAACAATCCCAACTTCAATTGAAAGAGTACTACCGGTGGTAATAATCAGCAATGGGGTAACAATCAAGGAAACTCATTGGGAAACTGGAACAACTAAGGGAATAATAAAAACTATAGATCTACTTATCCTCCAGGATTCAATAATAATACACAATTTAAAGAGAAGAAGTTTTCTATAGAAGAAGTGGTATTACAGATGAGAAATTAGTTATAAATTGAAGGAGCTACAATTAGAAATATTGAGAATCAAGTTGGACAAATCACAAATTCATTAAGTAATAAATCCCAAGGAACACTTCCTAGTAATACTGAAACAAATCCGAAAGACTTTAATAAAGAGCAAGTAAAAGCAGTTCAACTTAGAAGTGGAAGAGAGTTGGAAGGTAGGGTTCAAAAAGAAACTAAAGTAGAGAGAGAGAAAATTGAAGAATCAAAAGAGGATGCTCCAAAAGATTCTGAAAGACCTATTTCTCCATATAAAGTTAACTTAGAAAAACCACCACCTTCATTCCCTCAGAGACTTTGTTAACAAAAGTTGGATAAGTAATTTTCAAAATTCATGGAAATTTTTAAGAAGCTAATAATTAATATTTCATTTGCTGAAGCCTTAGAACAAATGCCAAGCTATGTAAAGTTTATGAAGGATATTCTCAATAGGAAAAAGAAGTTTGAAGATAATGAGACTTTGCACTTAGTGAGGAGTGCAGTGCAATTATTCAGAAGAAGCTTCCTGAAAAGCTTAAAGATCCTGGTAGCTTTACAATTCCATGTGCGACAGAAGACAAATTTTATGGAAAAACTTTATGTGATTTAGGTGCAAGCATTAAATTTATGCCATTATCAATATTCAAAAGATTGGGATTAGGAGAAATAACCCCTACTACTGTAACTATGCAGTTATCAGATCATTTGATAACTTATCCTAAAGGAGTTATAGAAGATGTCCTAGTTAAAGTGGATCAATTTATCTTTCTTGTTGATTTCATTGTGCTGGATATGGAGAAACATAAAGAAATACTTATCATTTTGGGGAGACTTTTCTTAGCCACAGGAAGAGCAATGATAGATGTGCAGAAAGGGGAATTAACTATGCACGTCAATGATCAAACTATTACTTTTAACTTCTTAAGATCAATGAAATATCCTACAAAAGGTAAAGATGATGAATGCTACAGAATTGATGTTATAAGATATATGAGTGAATGTCATTTCAAAACTAATTATGAAAAAAAATCTGATGTAAAAGATTTGGAACACGAGTAAGAAGAGGAACTAGACCAATGTGAAGATCTTTTTAAGGAAGATTTAAACTATGTTCGAGAAAGTTTTTAAATTTTGGACACATTAGAAAAAGATAAATCATTTTGTCCATCAATAGAAAAACCTCTAGAACTTGAGTTGAAATTGCTTCATGATCATTTAAAATATGCCTTTTATGAGAATGCTCTACTTCACCAGTTATAATTTTCTCAAAGTTAACTATGAAAGAAAAAGAAAGGTTGATGAAAATTTTAAAAAATTTTATTAAAACCTTTGGATGGACAATAGCTGATATTAAAGGAATCAATCCTTCAATTTGTATGCATAGAATTCATGTAGAAGAGAATTGCAAACCCAGGGCTGATCCTTAAAGAAGATTGAATCATATAATGAAAGAAGTTGCTAAGAAAAAAATTTTAAAGTGGTTAGATGCTGAAATTATCTAACCTATTTCAGGTAGTGCATGGGTTAGCCAAATTTACTGCGTTCCTAAGAAAGGAGGAGTAACTGTGACTGTGAATGAACATAATGAGTTAATACCTACTAGACAAGTTGAGGGTGGTGAATATGCATTGATTATAGAAAATTAAATCTTGCCACAAGGAAAGATCATTTTCCACTACCCTTTATAGAGGTGGTGAATATGCATTGATTATAGAAAATTAAATCTTGCCACTAGAAAAGATCATTTTCCACTACTCTTTTTAGATTAAATGCTGGATAAATTAGCTGGGCATAAATACTTTTGTTTTCTGGATAGATATACCGACTATCATTTAATACACATAACTCCTTAGGATCAAGAGAAAATAACTTTTACCAGTCCTTATGATACATTTGCTTTTAGAAGAATGCCCCTACTATATTTCAAAGTTGTATGATGGTAATTTTTTGTGATTTAATTAAAAAAGGGATTAAAGTATTTATGGATGATTTTTCAGTATTTGGAACTTCATTTGACTCATGTTTAGAACACTTATCAAAAGTTCTTAAGCATTGTGAAGAAACAAATTTAGTCCTTAATTGGGAAAAATGTCAATTTATGGTAGCAGGAGGAATTACATTAGGACATAAAATATCAGAAAATGGTATGGAAGTAGATCCTGCTAAAATTCAAGTGATCGCTAATTTACCTTATCCAATAAATGTAAGGAAAATAAGGAGTTTTTTAGGACATGCTGGATTTTACAAACGATATATTAAAAACTTTTCAAAAATTGCTAAGCCCTTTCACCATTTATTGGAGAAAGAGGCGTTTTTTAATTTTAATGAAGAGTGCCTAAAAGCTTTTGAGTTATTAAAAGAAAAATTAATCACTGCACCACTTATAGTTTCACTAGATTAGGGAAAGCCTTTTGAACTGATATGTGATGCTAGTGATTTGTTATTGGAGTTATTTTATGACAAAGATATGAAAAAATTTTTAAAGAAATTTACTATGCTAATAAAACTCTTAATGAAACTCAAATTAATTATACAACAACTGAAAAAGAGTTATTAATAATAGTATATGCCTTTGATAAATTTAGATCATATTTAATTGGAACTCATTGTGTAGTGCATACAGATCATTCTGCTATTAAGTACTTAATAGGAAAGAATGATGCTAAACCAAGACTTATAAGATGGATTCTTCTTTTGCAAGAATTTGACTTTGAAATAGTAGATAGGAAGGGAACTGAAAATCAAATTGCTGATCATTTGTCCAGGCTTGAGTTAGAAAAACCACTCTATTTTGAAAAAGAAATAAATTTACAATTTCCAGATGAAAAATTGTTCAATATTAATGAGTAATGTGTTATGCGGTATGCCAACTTTGTGGACTTTCTTGTCAGTGATATTATACCCTATGGAATGACATATCAACAGAAGACATTGTGAACTATATTGTTAGTGATCTTAAACCCAATGGAATGACATACCAATAAATGAGGAAATTTATTTCTGAAGCTAAGCACTTATTTTTGGGATGACCCATTTTTATATAAACAAGGAAAGGATCTTATTATTCGAAGATGTGTACCTTTAGAAAAGATTTATGAAATTATCCAAAAATGTCATAATTCTGATTTTAGGGGACATTTTGGTGTTGATAAAATAACATACAAAAATTTACAATCTGGATTCTATTGGCCTACTATTTTTAGAGAAGTTAATGCTTATATTAAAACTTGTGATAGATGCCAACGAGTAGGTAATATTTCTAGAAGAAATGAGATGCCCCTCAATCATATGCTAGAAGTTGAAATATTTGATGTTAGGGGATTAGATTTCATGGGACCATTTATACCATCTCTTGGAAATTTATATATACTGTTAGCAGTGAACTATGTATCTAAATGGATAGAAGCGGTTGCTTTACCTCGATGTGATGCTCAAAGTGTTGCTAAATTTTTGAAAACAAATATATTTGGTAGATTTGGGATGCTGAGAGTTATCATAACTGATGGGGGAAGTCATTTCAGAAATGTCATAATGGATAAGTTATTAAAGAAAAAACATATAAACCATAGATCCTCAGACAAGTGGTTTGGCTGAATTATCTAATCAAGAAATTAAAAGAATTATGAAAAAATATGTGAATCAAACAAAAATGGATTGGTCAGTAAAACTTGACTATGCTTTATGGGCTTGTAGGACTGCATACAGAACTCCTATAGGAATGTCCTCATATAGGCTAATATTTGGGAAAGCTTATCACTTACCAGTTAAACTTGAGCGTAAAGCATATTGGGCTATTAGAGAGTTCAATTATAATTTAAAAGATGCTGGTGAGAAAAGATTATTGCAATTAAATGAGAATGAAGAGATAATGAATAAATCTTATGAGAGTGCTAATATTTACAAAGAAAAGATGAAGATGTGGCATGATCGAAGGGTTCTTACTTAAAATTTTCAGTCAGGGCAACAAGTTTTGCTATATAATGCAACATTAAGATTATTTCTAGGCAAACTTAAGTCTAGGTGGATGGGCAAATTTCTTGTGATAAAAGTTTATTCTTACGGTGTTGTGGATATTAAAGATCCTAAAAATGAGAAAGTGTTTAAAGGGAATGATTATAGGTTGAAACCTTATTTAGTAGGGGATTAACATAAATTTAACAATTGAATGAAGTTGGTTCAACCAGAATAAGCACTGGTTACATTAGGCTGACGACGTTAAACCAAGCACTTTGTGGGAGGCAACCCATTGTTATCAGTGTGTTTTGCTCTGAATGTTGTTCGTATAAGATTAAAAAAATTTGGGGTAGTGTTTTTTTTAGACTATTATGTGTTATTAATGATTTTAAGACTTTATTTAGTGATCCAGACATTCTAAAATGAGAATTTGGACGTTAGTTGACAGGTGCAAAATTGAGCACTAATGCTTAAGTGCCAATATTCAGTGCTTAAGAGCAAGAGTTGAAAACCATGTGCAAAATTTGGATTCTAGAAGGTTTAACCACCAATTGGTTGACCAAAACATGCCAAGGCAGTTTTAGGATGTGTCTATGAGTTACTAGAGGGATTTAGGCCTATAAATAGAAGGGTTTTGTGAAGGAATTTCACTCAAGATCATTTTCAGCCCTAAAGTCTAAGAGAGAGAGAGATTTTGAGAAGATGTCTTCACGGGAGATGGATATGAAGAACAAGGAAGAGACCATGAGAAAGAGATTCATTAGTAAAAGTGCATAGGAGATGTATAACAGTTTCTTAGCTGTTATTATTAAAGGAATATCGGAAAAGATCAACAAAATTGAGACTGTCATGGCTTTACTAGAGATAAAGATAATTGAGATTCATGCACATCTAGAGCATATTGGATGTCAATTGAAAATGCAATTTATCCACACTAGTTGTATAGAGGAAACAAATAAGGAGATGTATCTTAAACAAAAATGGATAAAAGAAGATAGTTTTAGAGTACGTCACCACCGCCCGTTTTATCAACTTTATATTCTGATTGCCTAAGGAGAGAGTAATGAAAGATTGGAGTTTGTCCCAATAAATGAAGAATGGAATTAAGTTCAGTGATATAGTTTGTTTGTCAAGAGTCATTATTTAATGTGTTAAGAATTAAATACTACTTTTAAAGTTTATGTTAGTTTGTTTAGTGTTTGTATTTGGAAATATTTTCTCATCCGAGACTATTTGGAGTGAGAACTAAGTGTTATATGTATTTGTATTTGTTTGTGAATGAATTTATATTTTTGCTTTTGGGAAAATTTGTGTTATTTTATCCACGAATCGAATTAGTTATAGTGGAGAATTTTGAGAAAAAGAAGAGTTAAGGGAGTATGGGACCATTTAGGGTGGTATACTTAGGCTAATTGCGCATTTTATTTAAGTTCAAAAATATCAAAAATCGTGCATTGGCGCCTAAGCACCACATTCTCGTACTTAAGCACGATGTAACCTGAGAGGCAGGTGCTTAAGGGCCACTTATCCGCGCTTAAGCACTGGTTCATGAAAACCGGTTCGCGAATGGTTAAAAGTGAAAAATAACCAAAAAAATAACCATTTTTACTCTCGCTGTCCCCTTCAACCTCTCAAGTTCGCAATTTGGAAGTCTAGGGAAAGCCATTTCGTGGAGATTTCTTGGTGGAATTGAGAAAAATTTGCTAGATTTGGATTTCTTGAGGTAAGAGCTCACTTTTATGTAAAAATTTTAGATTTTTACCATGTATTTTGAGTACATTTGAAAGAACCTGAAAATCACTATTCAAGGTGAAAAATGGGGAAAATTCTATGAAAATTGAATAGAAAGTGTAGTTTATACTTATAGGAGTTGAGTTTAGAGGATTAGACTTGATTTTTGAAGTTATTGCAGAATTTTATGAAATTTGTAGAATGGCACCAAGAATGAAGAGGAGAAAGGGAAACCACTTTGATTCGAGCAAGTTTGTGAGTTTGAAAGCTTAAGATAGGTATAGTGATGCTCTGCAATCACGAAAACTTATCCAGGAACGATGTTTCAAGTGTCCATATGGATCCGTAGAAGATCTGATCGTTCGCCTACAATTAGAACGATTCTATTATTTTTCTGTTGTGGCCGTTATTTCTGTAGTTAGGGAGTTCTATGCTAACCTACCCGAGGTTGAAGACGATCAGGTCATGGTTAGTGGAAAATTGGTACCTTTTTCACTGGAGGCAATCAATATGTTTTATCATCTACCACCTTATACTTTGTGTTTTCATGCGAACTATAGTCCTACTGAGACAGAGCTAGATGAGATTATTTTCTATTTAACTGTTGGAAGAGGGCTCTAAAAATTACAAATGAAAGAAGAGTCAATTTTTCCACCTCAAAGTTGAGTGCACCTTTGAAGGCATTACACTATTTTATTTTAGCCCATCTATTACCTACAAATCATCTAAGTGAAGTTACCAAAGAGAGAGCAACGTTGAACTATTGTATCCAGGCAGGCAAGCTCATCAATATTGGAGCTTTTTTCTATCAAACTATCATCAGTTCTGCCACTGTCTTTACTACTTCAAGTCTGAGATTTTCTTTCTTGATCTTTTCTTTATGTAAGCAAGCTGGAGTGAGGGTTTAAGTCATGACAGACGATGACCTCATAATCCTAAGATGAGTTAGGGCTTATATTGTACACCAGAGCAGTACAAAGGCCTAAAGATAAGGTGAGGATTTATGTTGCATAAACAAACTTTCTCAAAGTCCTATGGCTTAGTTGTTTAATTTTAAGGAAGGAAGTGTTTTAGTTGGGGAAGACATGTTTTGCTATTGAAGATGACCATGCTACCTACCATTCTAGCTCTAAGCTCCTTGCCATGACGAGTTTGAGTTTTCTAGGGTGTCAAGTTATGATGTCAAATCAAGTGACCCTATGGTTGTAGTTCCTTTAATTTTATGGGGGATGTTAAAGTTGATTAGAGCGACATCGGTTAGGATCCTATGACTCCCTCGTTCCGGCACCACTATTTTTTATTGGATTCACTTAGTCCAATTGAATTTGCTAAACTCAACTTAATGAGTTCCATACTTTCATTTAGATTGTGGGAAGCCTCCTTAGCAACCATGAGTTACCTCCTCCGAGGGATTCCCAATCATCCGATAGAGACACCTTAATGTAGTTGTAGTTGTGGTTTAGTGTGATGTTTGTGACTAAATTTTAAGTTGTTTTATATTTTGAATGTTGTGGAGGTGATTTATATCTTGGTTGATTTTAATTTTTTTTTAGTTTTGGTTTTGTGGCTATCCTAATGGTTTTGTTTTTCTTGCAGGGTGACATTGTTGTTTAGCATGCAAGTTTTATAAGCATAAAAAGTACAGTATGAAAGTATAAGAAAGACGACACTGTAAATTATAAAAAGCGTACCTGACGAGTCTTCTCGTTCCACCACCTGAAACTCAAAATGCATGTGAGAGCACTTTATATAAAATGAAAAAGTAAGGTTTTAGTGATCTACCCAACCCCAGGTCATATCTTGGTGGGTCTCTATTAATTTTAATAAGGATGATTTTTGTTAAGCAAAAGATATTAAGTTTAGTAGACCTCTGAGGTATCCAACATATCTGGAGAAAGAAGCAGGTGCATGCTTCGGTCTCAGTGCCTGGTGAAAAGTCTCGAGCTCTTTTAAGCTTATTATGTTGCTTAATAACTCATTCTGTTAATACATTTAATGCTTAGTGAACATTGATGTTTTAATTATCCCTGAGAGTGGGGTAATTATCACTTATAATTTAATTTGAGAATTATGAGGTGAAAACCCTTAAAGAGGCAAACTAATGCTATCAAGGCACTTCGCCAACTTTTTTTTTTAATTTGGGCTTGTAGTTTTTTTAAAGATTTTCAAATTTTATGTTCACTTTTCTAATCCTCATTTTACCAAATTTGATTTAGCCTAGGTCACTACTAAGCCCTTAAGATTTTGGTAGATGTCTTAGTTATTTTAAAAAGGTTGAATCTTAAGTGACCATGATTCATTTTTTTGAAAATCATATGAACATCAAATAGGTGTGTTAAATTAGTGAGTTATCAACACCCAAAATCATACCCCTAAGTCTAGGATCATTTAATGGACTAAACTTCCAAATTTTAATACTTTAAGGAAATTAGAAATTTATCCTTTAATTAATAAAAGTGAGATTATTTTCTACCAATTAATTTCCATGTGCTTCAACCATCCAAATATGTTGATTAGGATCAGAGGTTACCCATTTCTCCTTTCTTGAATTAAGTCTAAATGTTAATCAAAGCTAACTTTCCAAAATTACATCTTTGCCTCTAAGGCTCTAATACCTCATAATTCATCAAATTTAATTCAAATGAATTTGGAATTTGCATCCCGCCACACTCATGGTTCAATTAAGATATCAGAGGAGAAATTGTGATTTTCCAAATTTTAAAATAATTTATATTTTTATTTATATGCAAAAATAAGATTTTTCAAAGAAAATTCCATAACTTGACCAAGGCAAAACCTAATCACTTGAAATTTTTATTAGAGGTAGACTTAGACCATAGAATAATTTTGACAGAATTTTATGATTTTTTTGAGTTTTATTTGAATTATTAGAATTATTTCAAGTTCTGGGCCATTTATTAATTATAAAATATTTTAAATGTGAAAAATTAAGTTTCACATTTTTATTAAACCTCTCCAAGGTTAAGGAACCCAGAGATATAAATTTCACATTTTTTAAATTTATCTTTGAATTATTAAAATTATTTTGGTGAAAATCTATTTTTTAGCCTTTAAAAATTATTTTAAGCTTCAAAATTCAATATCTTTACTTAGAAAATCAGGAAAAAAATATTCTAATTGTCCCTAACTACTTAGGAAATAATTTAGAACATTTTCATGAATTTTATTATTTTTGTGATTTTTATCATTTTTTAATTATTTTAATATTAAGGAAAGGCTTAAAAAAATGAAAATTTTATTTTAATAAAAAAATTATTTTTAGAAAATTTCTCTGATCATAGAGAACTCCCAAAACTAATTTTAATAATTATTTGAGGTATATTTTAATTGTTAAAAATCATTTTAGTGTTAAAATGACATTAAACTTAGAATATTAATTTGTGTCATCAAATGAGCTCCAAATATTTTAAAATTTTTATGGGGAGTTTTTTGAACTTTGAATCTTAGTGGAGATTAAAAATTAAGTCATTTAGATGTTTACGTTTCCCAAGATTGATTTTCTTAGTGTTTTAGGGTTTGCAAAAATGAAGTACATTTTTAATGACTTGGCTCATGAAACATTTTCCAAAGGGTTATCTGGTCATGACAAACCTTCCAAATTTTTCTTGGAATTTTCTAAGCAACATGCTATTATTATGATTAATTTATGCAAATAATAGACATAAACTTGAAAAATATGGATCTCTGTCTAAAGATCACCTCCGACTTTGGAAAAATAAGAGAATGCTCCCTAAGACAAAGGCAACGACATGCCGAAATTTCGAGTCATAGTGAAATGTCTACATGCATGAAAATTCAAAAAACTCAAAACAATATTTAATTAATTAAAAATAAAATATGCATCAAAGAAACTTCAAACTATTTCCACATTGTTTTTCTCTATTCACTGAGCAAGAGGGTATTTTTATTTTATTTTTGTAATTTTTCTACATCAAGATATGAATTTTTAAAGTTTAGGGAATTAAATAAATCAGAAAAAGCTCTATTTTTCTACGTAAGTGACGCGGCGCCATGTCAACCTACGGCGGCTCCGAAACTCCTCGCGGCACGCTCCCATTTGTTGCCGCCTTCCAAGTTAGCAGCTACGTGTCCCACCTTTTTGTTCTGTATCTCCATCCGAAATGATCAGTGTCGTCCGTGTGATACACGCGCGATCCAATGGCGCGTGGTCATCGCCCCGATGCCCTAGCTCGAGAACCGTTCATTTTCAAACCTTGATATCTCACTCATTTCTCAAACAAATCAAGTGAAATTTGTTTCTAAATGCTCGTCTTAATTAGTAGAATATATCCACATGATAATCATGCCATGAAACTAACCCTAATAACATGGAGAATCAAAATAGGCTCGGGAAGAGGGGAAGTTCAATACCTTTGCTCTGAGAAGGGAAGCTTCAATTAGAGGTGTTCGTCACATTCATGGAGATCCAAGGAGGCTAGGGATTGAGCCTCTTACTGTGGTGAAAGGTTTAGGTATGAATTCAACCAAGCTCAATTTCAGGTGTTGGTCTAGAGCTATGCTAGGGGCTCTATATGAGGGGGATTTGATGGGGCTTCTTCTTCTTTCACTATGGTGATGGTGTGGGTGAGTTTAATTGGAGTTTGGTGGACTGTGGAGCTATGTGGAGTTCTGTCCTAGTTTTGGCAGAAGTTTGAGCTCCAAATTGAGCTTCCACATTGGGGATTAGTGGAGGAAAATGGTTGGCTTGAACTGAGGAGGACTCAAAGAAGCCGTGGGATCAATTTAGAGGTCTCTCTTTGAGAAAATTTCAGCACCCCTCCATTTGGCCATGGAGGTGAGATTTTATAAAAATGGTCAATAGTGGCTGTGTGGGTCAATTGAAGGGTGCAAAGTGTTGCCTATGTGTAGGGAAGAGAGGCTCTAAACTTAAAATTAGATGAGGTGGCCTTAGGGTTTGAACTGAGTTTGGATTTAGGGATGGTGGCTCACAGTTTTTGTGTTTTCTAGAAATTAGGCCGGCCAGCAAGGATAGGGGAGTTGACCAAGAGGTCAGGTGAGCCAGGGGGAGGTTCAATTATCACTTACCCCCAAGGGTTAGTCATAATGGTGAGGATTTTGGCTTAAAACCCAAAATGGGCATAAATCCCTTAATTTAGGGACCCATTGGTCCATAGCTTGGTTTGATGAGTTTTTTTAAGGTTAGCCTAGTCCAAAGGAAGGGCTTAGTGGCTGTGGTGATCTTTGGTTGGTCAATTTGACATGGCTAGGTTATGTTTTGGTGAAGGGGTCCATATAGGTCAATTTGGCCAAAGCTTGGTTTTCGGCTAGGCTAGCAATGACCTTTAGCTCAATTAATTAATCAACATTGTGTATATGATTGTAATTAATATTTTTGGTGAAGAGTTGAAATGATTTTGAGTTCAATTGGGGGCTCAATTTGAAGGATTTTGAGATCTTGGTCAATTTGGGCATGTTGGGCTAGACTTGGATCTAGATTGGGCTAGACTTGGACTAAGTTCAAACTGATTATTGAGAATGGTCAACATGAATGTGATGAAGAGTTTTCAACATAAATTGGGTGCCAATTTTGGGGTTAAGACAATCAATTTGGTGGAATTTTGAGGCATGACCAATTTAGGAAAAAATTGGGGCTTTTAGGCTTGAGTCAAAATTAAATGAAATTGGGGCTTCACTAAGGCTAATTGAAGGTCAATTTTGATGTGTAGGAGTGTTATAAAGATTTTTCAACATAAATTGTGGCAAATTGAGTAGGTTATATGTTCAATTTGGTGAGATTAAGTCATATGATCAAAATTGGGGGTTTGATTTAGATCAAAATTGGGCTCAATGCATGTGTCAATTGAGCTTGGATTTGGTTTATATTGGTCATATAGAAGGTTAATTTGAGTTTATAATTGAAATTGAAGAAAATTGAGCCCAAATTGATGGACATTTGAGGTAAATTTGGGAAAATTGGGTCTTTAAAGACAAATTGGGGGTTTTGGGGAAAATAGTCAAATTGGTCAAAGTAGGTCATGTGGTAGTTGAGCAAAATGAAATTGAGAATATTTGGAAGGTTTTGGGAATTTTTGGGATTTTTTTGGAATTTTTGAAATTTTGGGCTAAGGAAGGGCATTTTGGTAATTTGACAATTTTTTGGTGATTTTGGGTAATTTGGATGTTTTCAAAAGGTTTGAAATGAGTTTTTAACAAATTTGGGTATTATGGGTAAATTTCAAAATTTTGGCCAAATTTAGGGTTTTAAGGATACTTGGGTAATTTGGGGAATTTTGGGGCAAAATGCCAAGTTAAGTATTTTTGGTAGAATTAGGGTGCCAACCACCATAAATGAGCTATGGAACAATGGAAAACCCATTTGGGTCCTCTATGTACTGGTCTTAGCTAAACCCTAACTAGGGGCCAGTGGGTTTAGGGGACCATCTACATGAGTCTCCCAAAGGATCAAGGGATCAAAGTCAAAGAATTTTTGGTTTACGGTATTGAGCGATTGTGAGTGAGGTGATTGTAGTGAGTGCCTTAGCTCTAGACCAACATCTAGAGTCAACTCTAAGGGCAAGCAGTCCTATAGCAACTCACCTTGAGCTCCCCCATATTGCCCCACCTACTAAGTGCTAGAGGTTAGGACGAATATGTAGAGCTTTAAGTTGAGTAAAGAGGAGTTTAAAATTTATAATGGTGAGGGTTTCTTTTCTAGTTTTCTAGGAATAATCAATATGAAAGACCTATGGTTAGATCCTAGGCTACTAAAGAGGAAAACTAGACCTCAACCAAAAGTGAGGTCAACAAATGGACCCCCAATAGGTGTGGTGTGCTGGGCAGAATTTTCTAAGACTAGTCAATAGGAAAGTCCTATGACTAGACCTAGGCTACTAAAGAAGTTTCTAGACTCAACCAAAAGTGAGGTCAACAAATGGACCCCCAATAGGTGTGGTGTGCTGGGCAAGTACACCGCACATATTGGCGTTGAACGACGAGATCAACAAAACCAATATAGTCTCTTAAGTCAACAGACACAAAATGAATGTAGAATTTAAGTGTGCTTTTTGTTTCCGCTGGGGAATTAGTAGGTGAATATTTTGTTGAGATCAGGAGGTAGGAACTCTCGCTGGGGATTGAAGAGTAGGTTTTGAGTTATCGGATTTTAGATGTTTATAGAAAATGGGAATCAATATGTAAGTGCTGATCCTGAGGTGGGAATTAAAATTTAGGCATCAATTCTAAAAAGAAAGTCAGAAAGAGGATAAAAAATTAGGGACCGATCTTAAAAGGAGAGAATCAGAAGTTAGGGAGTGATTCCAAAATGAGAATTGAAAGTTAAGGATCGATCTCAAGAGAGAGGGTCCGAAGTTAGGGACTGACCTTGAAAGGAGGAAATCAAAAGTTAAGAACTGATTCCAAAATGAGAATTGAAAGTTAAGGATCAATCTCAAAAAGTGGATCGGAAGTTAGGGATCGATCTCGAAAGGTGAGAATTAGAAGTTAATGAATGATTTTAAAATGAGAATTGAAAGTTAATGATCAATCGCAAAAAGAGGATCAGAAGTTAGGGACCAATCTTAAAAGGAGCGATGTTAATGATTGATTTTAAAATGAGAATTAAAAGTTAAGGATCAATCTCAAAAGAGAGGATTGGAAGTTAAGGACCGACCTAAAAAATAAGTGAATCAGAAGTTAGGGACTAATTCTTAGATAAGGATTTAAAGTTAAGGATCAATCACAAAAGAGAGTCGAAAGTTAAGGACCTACCTCAAAAGAGTAAATAAAAAATTAGGGACTGATTCAAAAGTGAGAAATGAAAGTTAAGGTTCCATCTCAAAGGATAGTTGGAAGTTAAGAACCGATCTTAAAAGGAGTGAATCAGAAGTTAAGGTCTGATTAAAAAATGAGAATTGAAAGTTAAGGATCAATCTTAAGAGAGATGATCAGAAGTTATGGACCGACCTAAAAAAGAAGTGAATCAGAAGTTAGGCACCGATTACAGAATAAAGATTGAAAGTTAAGGATCAACACAAAAGAGAGTCGGAAGTTAAGGATCAACCTCAAAAAAGTGAATCAGATGTTAGGGACTGATTCAAAAATGAGAATTGAAATTTAAGGATCAATATTGAAGGATGGTTGGAAGTTAAGGGCTGACCTCAAAAAAGTGAATTAGAAGTTAGGGACTGATTAGAAAATGAGAATTTAAAGTTAGTGATCAATCTCAAAAGAGAGTCGGAAGTTAATGAACGACCTCAAAAGAGTGAATCATAAATTAGGGACTGATTCCAGGATAAGGATTGAAAGTTAAGGATCAATCACGAAAGAGAGTCAGAAGTTAAGGACTGACCTCAAAAGAGTGAATCAAAAGTTAGGGACTGATTCAAAAATGAGAATTGAAAGTTAAGGATCAATCTTAAAGGATAGCTAGAAGTTAAGGACCGACCTCAAAAGGAGTGAATTAGAAGTTAAGGACTGATTCAAAAAAGAAAATTGAAAGTTAATGATCAATCTCAAGAGAGAGTCAAAAGTTAAGGACCAACCTAAAAAAGAAAGTGAATCAGAAGTTAGGGACTGATTCTAGGATAAGGATTGAAAGTTAATGATCAATTTCAAAAGAGAGTCAGAAGTTAAGAACCGACCTCAAAAGAGTGAATCATAAGTTAGGGACTGATTTCATGATAAGGATTGAAAGTTAAAGATCAATCACAAAAGAAAGTCAGAAATTGAGGACTGACCTCAAAAGAGTGAATCAGAAGTTGGGGACTGATTCAAATATGAGAATTGAAAGTTAATAAAAAATTCATGGTGTTGAATTCAAAGATACGTGTCGTGTGCGAAGGTTGATATTGTTGAAGAAGATTTGTGAAATTTTGTGAGGTTTTGTATAAACTGTGAAATTCTGCGAGGATGCTAAGAGAATTAGTGTAGACAAGGGTAGTCATGCTGCGCGAGCAAAGAGTAGGAGACCTCGAAATCAATAGAATCAAGTCAACAAATTTATTTTCTTTTCTTGTTGTTTTTATCATATTTAATTTTTTAAAATATGTTTTCAAAATTCATTTTGAGTTGGTTGATTTTTTCAAAAAGATAGTTGTTTTATTGTTTGTTTGTTATTATTATTATTACATTTTTTATTTGAATTTTATTATAGTAAAAAAATTTGTTGTTATGTTCTTTGTTTATTGTAATCCCGAACCAACACATGGTTCGTGACTTTTATCCATGGCACAAAAAGGCAATTGAACAAACATAAAATTTTCTAAAAGAAACCTCATTCATTTGCTTCAATAAGTGTTACAGGTTGAGTGTAGGCCAAAGCCTTAAAAAGTACAATGTACTGATTGCATCAAAGTACATCCAAAAAATAAGCCATGTCAAGTACATATCATAAACTGAGCATGTCTAATACACATCATATCTACTGTAATGTATTGCAGTAAAACTAAAAGGAATCCCCTAAATGTTTGTCTCTGACAGGGAAAGCTCTTGATCGAGCTGACCTTCTATGCCACACTACAGGACAAGAGTTCCCTTTGCATGTGCTTAGAGGTGCAACCCTCTCATAGTTTGTACATAGAAGTTCCTCCAATTATGGATCTGATTGAAATCTATATGACGTTCTATTGTTGTTCATTCGTCAAAAGGTCATGGATACCCTACGGTGTCACACCCATGGAATACAATATTTGGTGACATCCGCCCAATTTCTTTTAAGGACTAGCACTGAACCAACATGCAACATAATTTCTACAACTCTGAATTTGCTAGAACCAATGATATCAATTTCTTTTCCAAATAGGATATTGCTTTTGCTCTCTATATCTCAGGTCAAAAATACAGTCGAGAATGTTTTATTCATCACTTTTTGAGAAGACCTTGGTGTATAATTCCAATCCCTCTAATATATTGATGAACCTCTCTTGCACTTCTTCATAGAACTTGAAGTCCATTTTATTTACTTGGTTATTCTATAGTATTCTGTCGTACTTATGATCGGTGGCTGTCGAGGTTGTTCCCTTATTTCAACGGCGGTGGAAACTTAGTTTGGTGCTGTTTTTGTCTGTAGCGGAATGTATGACTCTGCGTTTGACGGGACGTATGACTCTGTACCCCACGGGACATATGGCTCTGCATCCATTGGGAAATTGGTGGTCTGAGACCCCTCATCAGTAGATGCATACTCCTCTAAAGTGTTGTAGCGTTGTAGGTGTAGGACATTGCAGTATGGACACTCCACGAATGCCCCTGTAGCTGACGCTCGTGCTGGTATCTCAACGTTGTAGGTAGGGCAACTTGTACACAGAACATCTGAAGCTGTGGTATTTCCAACTCTGTAACACACCCGGACTCCTCATCTGTATCACACAAGCTGGAAGAGGTTTCTCTCATGCCTGGATCATAAATGTTCTTTTTCAGGAATATGAGTAAGTAAATTCTTCGCCTCTTTCTGACGTCTTCTTTCTTCTCGTAAGAATGCCCTCTACTTTTGGTGGCTAGCATTTCTACGTTGAGTTCTTCATAGCGGTGCGTTTGGAAGTCTTCCATTATTGGCAGCAACTAGGCCTCCGGTTGGCGTAGCTATCATGGACGGTAGGCGGCTGGGCCCCTTCATCGGGTCTTGTTGTACCATCACATTCTTTCCCTTCAGTAATGAATTGTCTTTGGTGTTCAACCTTAGCAGTGAGGGCAACCCTTCTTTTTCCCGTCAGGTGACGACATCATTTAGAGGCTCCTCATAATCCATGTAGACTTGACTAAATTCCATGTCAAAGTCTATGGTGCCACTCTACGATGTCATTTCCTTGTTGAGTGCGAGGTTCCGACCATCTTTAACGACAAAGATCAGCCTCTGGCCTGACATTTCTCTGCAGACGACAGGAAAAATGTCAGTGAGCTGAAACTTAGCATGAACAAGAACAAAAAAAAATATTTATTAAAGAAAATTTTAGTTTGTTTTGGTGAGAAAATTGTTTATTTATGTGTGCATTTTGTTTAATTTAGTAGGATATTAAGTTTAAAAAGAGAAAACTGAAGTGTGTAATTTTAAAAAAAATTTATTATGTTGAGGTAAATTTTATTACAAGAATTTTGGACCCGGTCACAGACATTTGGCCATATAGTAACCCCAAAACAATCCAAATTTCAAAATTTCAAATTAAGCCGTGACAAACAATATCAGGTTGCGTAATATGTCTTCAGGTATCGTCCGTTGATTGGTAGCATGGGGCTTTCACCCCGGAAATCTACTAACTGGTAGGCTCCTCCTGCATAGACCTTTTCAACGATAAATGGTTCCTCCCAAGTTGGCTCAAATTTTTCACCTATTTTGCGGCGTGCAAGAATAGGCCTTTTGAGCACTAGTACGAGGTCACAACGTTTGAATGTCCTTGAGCGGACCAATTTGTCATGAGCTTGTACCATCTTTGCCTGGTAAAGTTCTAAATATTGTTGTGCTTCAAGTCATTTTCCTTCAAGAATCTCTAGTTCTTCAAGTCTGAGTTTTGCACTTTCTTCTGTTGTGAGTTGGTTGGCAACAACGACTCTGAGAGACGGCGTCTGAATTTTTAGCAGTAGCACAACCTTGGACCCGTACACGAGAAAGTAAGGTGTACACTGAGTGAGAGTCCTGAACGTCGTTTGGTAGGCCCATAAAGCTTCTAATAATTTGTTGTGCCAATCTCTTTTTTTTCATCTAGCGTTTTCTTTAAAATCTGAACCAACATTTTATTGAAGGCTTCGGCTAATCCATTTGCTCTGGGATAGTAAATTGTAGAGTATCTCCAATCTATCCTGTGCAGTTTGAAAAAAATTATTGATTTTTGAGCTTTTAAAAGCTATCCCATTGTCAGAAATTATTCTTTGCGGTACTCTGAAAAGGTAGATGATTTGGCTTTTGAAGAATTGAAGTACGTACTGTGTTGTAACCTCTCTTAACGACACTGTCTCTGCCCATTTAGAGAAATAATTTGTAGCGACAAGTATAAACCTATGTCCTTTGGAAGATGGAGGGTCTATCAGACCAATTATGTCTGTGCCCTAACACTTGAATGGCCATGAGGCGATGGTTGGGTGTAGCACATTCAAAGGTTGGTGTAAAACTACCCCATGCACCTGACACTGATGACATCTTCTGGCTGTATCCTTGCAGTCGGACATCATTGATAGCCAACAATATCCGATTCTTTTGATATTCAGATTCATTTTTGGCCCTGACTGGTGAGCGCCACCAATCTGACAAGTACTTTAACAATATTCTGTGCTTCGGCTCTGCTTAAACATCATAGCCACATTTGATCGAATAATCTCCTGTAGAGGACATCAACTACTAGAGCGTATGAGATAACCCTTTTTGTAATGTGATGTTCTTCAGACTTGTCCTATGTTAGCTTTCCAGTATGCAAATATTCTATTAATGGCTTGCGCCAATCTTCATTAATACAACAACTAAATTTATCGATTCTTCTTCTCCGAGCTTGTGTACAGTTTCGAGGTCGATTCAAGACAAAACTTGTCTTCCTTGTACTGTGATTTCAAAGGAATCCTCCAGGGGACACGCCAGATTCTCATTGAGTTTTTCTAGAGCGTCAGCATGGGCATTATCTCCTCTAGGAATGCAGTAGAAAGTCACATTGGGGATCTGCTCCAGCAGCTTCATCGCACATTGACGATATTATGCTAATCTTGACTTTAGAATTCTGTATTGTCCAACGACTTGTTGGATGATGAGTTGTGAGTCACCATAGATGAAAATTCTGTTATGTCCATCAAGATTGCCAACTCCAATCCAGTTATTAGGGCTTCATATTTCGCTTCATTGTTGGTGCACGATTCTGTCAGGTGGTATGAGAACCTCAGCATACCCTTTTCTGGCGTGATAAAGATCAAACTGATCCCTGCTTTGCCTGGTATGACTGCGTCTGATCCTTTATCTTTCCTGGCTGATGAAGCATCGTCAATGTACATTTCCCAGCTTTTTGCACTGGAGAATTTCATTTGTAGTATCTGCTCATCTGGTAGTTCATCGTTGAGAGGGGACCCAGCTGGCATTGGGTGTTGACCAAAGTAAAATATGTTGAGATTTTCGTACATCTTTTATACTGTTTTTATTGATATTGCACTTTAAAAAAAGGCTATTTTGATGTTTTGTTGCAAGAATGATGAATTAAGGTCAATAGAGCAAAAAGATACAAAAAGGAGCAAATTTGGAGCAAAAAGGACCAAAATGTGGAGAGTTGCACTAGGGCACCGACGGCGCCATCGACGCCGCTGACGGAGAGATTTTCTCGAGGCTACAGGACAAAATCTCCAGAAGGCCGCCGACGGCGTCATCGAGGCCGCCGACGGCGGGATTGACGGTTATGTGTACTTTTACAATGGATAAGGCCGGATTTTGGAGGGGTGCATAAGCAACTCTTGGGAAAACTCATCCACATTTTTAAAGAGAAGATTTTGGCC
>JXCR01046602.1:83442-111256 GCA_002079205.1 Phalaenopsis hybrid cultivar | reverse complement strand
GGCATGGTAAATCTTGGATTGGGAGACGATTTCAAGGCTTTTTGACATCGAATTTGATCTTCTTTATGTAAGAGCTTCACTCCAAGTTAAAAAAATTTGATCTTCACCATGTATTTTTTCCACATTGAGGAAACCCAAAAATTTGAAAATGTGAAGAAAATCTTGGAAGAAATTCATGCATCTTAATGTTGAACTCTTTGAATTACCATTGGAAGCCATGGTTTACATATTAGAAGTAACTTTAGGAATTTTTCTTTGATTGATTGGATTAAAAATGGCTCCACGTCAAAAGAGAAGAGTTGAGTTCGTCGATTCACGCTTCGTTAATGTGATGGCTCAAACTCGATTTACTTCAATACTTAGAGGAAAAAAGTGTATACAAGATTGAGTTTTTGAGAGTCCGGGAGGAGAAATTGAACAGGTTATTGCCGAGCGAAGGTGGGAAAACTTTTGTTACACCACCAATAAAGCCGATGCAAATGTGGTGAAGGAGTTCTACGCCAATGTGATTTATTCTGAAGACAGAATCGTACAAGTGCGTGGATTTCCTGTGGAATTTACCGCCGCCCGCATTACACTTTCTATGAAGTCCCAGATTCTTACAACTGCCATTATGAATCGTTTAGTACGATGGAAGGCCCCCTCAATGATGTGATTAACTTTCTCACTGATGGGAAAGGAACGTTGAAGATAAAGCAGCGAGAAAGGGTAAACTTTTCTGCTTCCATGTTGAATGCCACCTCTAAGGCGTGACACTATTTCATTTCCTCTACTCTGTTACCGACTTATCACCATAGTGAGGTAACTAGAGATAGAGCTATTCTGAATTTCTGTATTCAGAATAATAAAACTATAAATGTGGGGAGAATTATTTTCAAGAATATATTGACTACGACAAGAAGTGAGACTAGTGGAGGTCTAAGCCATCCTGGACTTATTTATACACTTTGCCAACTTTCTGGAGTGGAAGCTAGAGAGGAAGAATGGGTTTACCCTATGAAACCCATTAGTAAATCTAATTTGAAGACTTATGTATCCCATGAGAAATGGAGAACTAGAAGTAGGAGTCAGGAACCTTCTACCAGTAGAGATGTCCCCTCTACAAGTTATGACCCTCCTCCTCCTTCTTGCTCCCCTATCTTAACAGATTTGGTGAATGAGTTGACCTTGCAGAGGGAGAGCATAGATTTAATAAACAAAAGGATTGGACGTTTAGAACGCCGACATGATCATGATAGTGAGTACCTACAGAGGCATTCATATTTTGAGATAGCTTATTATGACGCTCAGGCCCGACACTACAGAGGAGAGCCTGATGTTATATTTCCTGAATGCCCCCGATATACTCAATATCAACCCAATCCACATGCTGATCAAGGTGACGATGAAATAGCTTGGGAATTTGATATTTAGAATGAAATTGATGTACTTATGTTTGTATTTTTATTTTATGTAGTTTGATTGTAATAGAAATGGTTGTTTATGTATTTAGACTTTTATTTTTATTATTTCATTGTACTTGAATGATTTTATTTTTTTAATGGTTGTAAAGGTTTAATGTGATAGTAAAAATGTGCATGTGTAAGTTATAGATGTTGCTCAGTACTTTATGGATTGTAATGTGATGTGATATTTATTTTCATTTTAGAATTTTTGTTTTTTTAGCATTGTAATTGTATTAGGAAATGTTGTATGTTTGTTTCAATTTTATACTTTTTTCAAATNTTATTTCTCAATTTTAATTGTTTTATTAGTATTGTGTATGTGTTAGGAAATATTGTGCTTATTTAATATTTTTCAATTTTATAATTATTTCAAAATTTCATTTCCCAGAAATTCCTCTAATGATTTATGTGTGTAAAAAGCTCCTAATATTACAGACCAAGTGAAGTAAAAATTTGAGAAGGCCTGCAGAAATTTCAGAATGATAAAGCTGCCTACAATACTGAGGTATGATTTATATTTATAGTATTTTATTTCCACCTTTATTTCATATTAAAAAAAATTAAGTTTTGGGGAGGGNGAAGAAAAAGATTAACTATTAGATGTCCTCTATTTCAATATTTTCAAAAATTATTTATACGATTTTATGTAGTGAATTTAATAAAGGTAACTATAANTTATGTAGTGAATTTAATTCAGGTAACTATATTTTTGTAACTATTTAAATATTATGGTAGATTTAAAGAAATATTTTTGTAATGAAAATTAATTTTGTAACTTAAGAAATTTAGTATAAGAGAATAAGATTATATTTAACTATTGAAAGTAAAGGAAACTATATTTCGAAGTATTAAGAATCTGGAAATTCATTTGAGAAGAAAAGATTGAGATTCAATGAAGTGAAAGCTATGAAATATTTATAAGGTATGAAATGCTTTGAGTTTCAAATTTAGCGAAAGAAAAGTGAAGTTCAAAATCATTAAAGGCTATCCAGATACAGTAATCCTCAATTGAAAAAGAAAAAGAAAGGATTGACAACAATCCTAGTAAAGAAAAGAAAAGTATGTAGGATTGAAAGCGATCCAAATGAAAAAGAGAAAAGAAAGAAAGAAAAAAAAAAAAAAGTGAGGAGAAGCTTGAGGAGATGCCTAATCAAAAATTGGCTTCACTGGACCTACCTAAAGGGAATACTTAAACGGAGATGCCTAATCAAAATTGCTTCACTGACCTACCTAAAGGGAAAACCGAAGCTTGAGGAGATGCCTAATCAAAAATTGGCTTCACTGGACCTACCTAAAGGGAAAACTTGAATACATTGCTGAACTTATATTTATGGAATAGATCTTTTTACTAATAGAGTTCTCATGAAATTCTTATCTTTTGGATATTCTAAGTGACTTAATATTGCAATCCATAGTCATTCTTGAAATAAATAAAAAACTAGAACTCTTAAAACTCGATGACTAGATAATCTGATGGCTACAGAGTTTATTCAATTTCTTAAAAAAATCTCACTATGATATTTATTTAAATCAAACTTATAATATTTCTGAATTAAAACTTTTTCTGAAAATCTCACTATGATATTTATTTAAATCAAACTTATAGTATTTTTGAATTAAAACATTACTACAATTAAACTTGATGATTAGATAATCTTGTGGCTACAGAGTTAATTCAATTACTTGAATTTTTTTTTAATCATAACTTTTATGTAGTACTAAAATTACTTGAGGACAAGTAATAGTTAAGTTTGGGGGATTCTGACTAACTTTTATGTAGTACTAAAATTACTTGAGGACAAGTAATAGTTAAGTTTGGGAGATTTTGGCCAAAGTAAAATATGTTGAGATTTTCTTACCTCTTTTCTACTGTTATTAATGATATTGCACTTTAAAGAAAGGTATTTTTGATGTTTCGTTGCAGGAATGATGAACTAAGGTCAATAGAGCAAAAAGATGCAAAAAGGAGCGAATTTGGAGTAAAAAGGACCAAAATGTGGAGAATTGCACTAGGGTGCCGACGGCGCCATCGACGCTGCCGATGCCACCGTCGACGCCACTAATGGCGAGATTTTCCCGAGGCTACAGGATAAAATCTCAAGAAGGCCGCCGACGGCGCCATCGAGGCCGCCGACGGCGGGATTAATGGTTGTTNGATTATGTGTACTTGTACTATGGATAAGGCCATATTTTGGAGGGGTGCATAAGCAACTCTTGGGAAAACTCATCCATATCTTTAAAGAGAAGATTTTGGCGGAAAATAAAAGAGTCATGGAGGTTAGATAGGTTCCATTAGTGTGTAGAGAGCTTGCTAGAGCATTTAATTGTGAGGAATTCTTCGAGAAATTGTAAGAGTGGAGGGAAAGTGAGAGATTTCTTCCTCCTTGCTACTTCGAAGAGGAATTCTGTGTGCTGTAAAGAAAGGAAGAGATTCAGAGGAATGTTAAGGAGTGTTCTTGGGGAGAAAGTTAGAGATAAGTTATTTACTTGTTTTAGTTTGTATGGCTTTGATTTTATATATGAATTTCAAGTTTTGTTGTGCTTTCCCCATGAGTTCTGAGTAGTTTTCTCTGTTTTTCTCCTTGTCTCAAAATTTGTGAAATGATAATTTGAATTGGTGAAACCATAAAAATGTTTAAGAAATTGTGATGATCTTTTCATTTCAATCTTAATTTACTTTCAATCTGGCCAATTGGTTTGTTAAAATATGTTGAGTTTTACAAGTAAAGTGAAGATTACATCCAAGATTCAGGGAGGTCAAAGCCCTTAGAAGTTTGGTGCAAATAAATAGGGAAATATTACTATCAGGCGTAGAATTAGAGATTTTAGAGTGACAGACTAAAATCCCCAATTTGGTCTTATCATTTGGGTGCTGATGTGTAGATGTTACACCTCAGGTGAGGGGAATGTGGGTCTTATCATTTGGGTGCTGATGTGTAGATGTTACAACTCAGGTGAGGGGAATGTGGGAGCTTTGAAGTGAGAGCCGGTATCCTCTCACCCTAGCCGCAGAATCAGTAAGCAAGCATAGGATTAGTCAATGTTCTTTATTTCTGGACCAAAGGGTGAAGAATAGGTATGCTCCTATTTGGCACAATATAAATTGAACTAATTCATTTTATCCATTCACTATAATTTCTTGACAAGGAGAAGGATGCTTTCTTATATATTGAATATCACAAATTAAACCCTACTTTCTATCTTTAGTTATTTATTAGTTATCCAAATTATCTACTTATTTCAATTGCCTATTAGTGACAGATAAGCAAATTGAACGCCGTTGTTGTAGTTGAAGTATTGCTTTTTATTAAGCCTTAGTTCGTAGTATTCTATTTCTCCCAGTGGGATCGATAATTAGGACTCCATTAGAGCCCTATATTACTTGAGCGATACGTATACTTGCGTTGACAAATTTGACTTTGACATTATTGAATAATATACCTATACATCTTTATTAAATCAAACACATATATATAAAGTCGAAGCCAAGATTTTTGACACCGTTGCTGGAATTTAAATCTTCTAGTAGTGTCATCAAATTCTTGTAATTGTCGATTTACAAAAAGAAAAAGGTCGGTCAGGTGTGCAATGAGAAAGTCTACTAGAATTTGTCCCTTGATAGCATGGAGAGGAACAAAAGTTATATCAAATTGCAATAAGATCCTTGGCCATCTTGCTAGATGTCCAGAGAATGTTGGTCGGGTCATCAAATATTACAACGGGCTAACTTTTGAAATTAAGGTTATTCTATGAGAGGACATGTAATGTCTAAGTTTTTCGGTGGCACAAATTAATGCCAGATAATGCTTCTCAATAGGTGGACACCTTAATTTCGTCAGTCAGACAACAACTCAAGTAGTAGAGTGCATTTTCTTTACACTCGTCATTGACTTGGGTCAAGAGGGCTCCAAGAGAGTCATCTAAGGCAACGATATAAAGTATCAATGGTTTTCATGGGATAGGGGCTGCTTAAACAAGAGGTGTCATTAAATATTGTTTAACGTTCTTAAAGGCCCGCTGACATTTCTCTTCCTAAACAAATTTGGCGTCTTTTTTAATTAATGCCGAGAAGGGCTGACACCTACCTAAGAGATTGGAAATAAAACATCTCAGATATGCCAACTTCCACTGGAAGGAACGTGGCTGTTTCAAGATTTTAGGATGAGGCATTTCCAAGATAGCTTTAATCTTATCCTGGGTCGATCACGATTCCCCGATGATGGACAACGAATCCTAGAAATTTCACGGAGGTAACACCAAAGATGCACTTTAAGGGATTCATTTTAAGGTCATATCGGTGTAACCGTTCGAACACGATCCTCAAATCGTACAAATGGTCTATTTATTGCTTTCTTTTGATGACAAAATCATCCATGTAGAATTTCACTTTCTTGAGAATTAGGTCATAAAAAATTTTCTTCATTGCACGTTGGTATGTTGCTCCAGTGTTCTTTAACCCAAACGACATCACTGTGCAGCAGAAAACTCTGATCAGTGTTCTGAAGGCGGTAAGTGCTGCATCTTCGGGAGCCATCATGATTTGGTTGTATCCCACTAATCCATCCATGAAGGAGGAAATTTCATGTGTCAAGGCGATGCCCACCATAATTTCTGGTATTGGTAGTGGAAACTCGTCTTTTAGACATGTCTTGTTCAAATCTCTGAAGTCCACACAAACACGAATTTGTCCATTTTTCTTCTTAACAAGTACAATGTTGGCTAACCACATGGGGTATTGTTCTTCCTTTACAAAGTTAGCTTCTATTAATTTCTTCATTATGGTAATTACTTGTTGCTCTATTTCGAGGCACATTCTTCTAGAAGCTTGTTTTATTGGGGTCATATCTTTGTCTACCCCGAGTCTATGAACAACAACCTCTGCTGACAGTCTTGGCATTTCATCATAACTCCATATGAAGCAATCTTTGAATTTGATTAACAATTTGATCAACTGTAGAGATTTTTCATCGTTGAGTAAAGAACTTATAAATGTAGGTCGGGGTTGCTTTTGAGTCCCGAGGTTAATTTCCTTCAATTCATCGACAGTCGATTTATTTTCCTCAAATTCTGGTGGAGCATATTCTCTTAGCTGATTAATAGAGTCATCCTCTATATCGGGGCAATCCCCTTCCGATTCACTAATAACAACCATGCAAAATTTTGAATCATCGACTGGTCCAACTGTACCAAATCTGAGACCCTCTTTTGAGTTGGGACTTAGACTTTTAATATTCCATAATTTTTCATAAAGTTGAAATTTATCTTTTGGCATTTGTTTTGACAATTGTACATGTTGAATTAACTTTTGTACATAAGGAAAAAAGTAACCAAAAGGTAATTCCATTAATTCATTAGGATCATCATCCAAATTTACATGATTTTCAAGATTAGTAGTGGTAGAAGCATGATAAAACTTGATCAGCTTTGAAACAACACTACGGACTTCCTTGACCTGTAAACTCTCGACCTTTTGAGAGAGAATTGGAGTAAGGGTCATGATGTTCACATAGTGGTTTATCCGATCATACATCGTCTCATATTCACTTTTGTACGCATCTTCTAAGGATATCTCGTACTGAGGTTTCTTCTATTTTGTCATCATTATTTCATCTTCAAAACTGTCTTCATCACCAATGTTGACGGTCGACCTAGTCCATTCAGTAAATAAATTTGTTCTTGATTATCCACGTCCCCGACCTCGACCTCAGGTGCATGAACTAAAAGAACCCCCCACCAATTTGTTGTAAAAGAATGGTGGAAGATCGATGAAGAGGAGTTGAATGGCCCTGCCATTATAATTCTTATGAATCTTCACTTTTGTTTATCACAGTTTCATGAGATTAGATACTTTTTTTGGAGGCGCGTAGTAGGCGCCATCTTCATGAATACCAACTTCATGAACTGAAAACTGTTGTAAATCTTCCTTGATGCAATGTTCTTGTCCTTTTTTATAGTACTTAATGCACTGGTGTAGAGATGATGGGACCATGTTGTGTTCATGAATCCATGGTCGACCAAGTAGAGCGTTGAAAGAGGTCTCGACATCGATGATATGAAACTTTGCTGTTGTTACTAGTTCTCCAACCTTCATAAGCAATGTAATTGATCCAACGGCTCTCTCTCCCTTTTGGTTCAATCCTCTTAGCATTATTTTATCGGCTGTAAGCTCCTGAGATTTGATGTCCAAATATGCCAATGTCCGTAGACTCATCAAGTTGAGGGATACTCCAAGATCTACTAAAACTCTGGACAACACAAATCTGTCGATGTTTATGGAGATATAGAGTGGATGATTGTTGTCGGCAGTACCAAGCAGCAAATCTTCATCTGTAGAGGTTACCCCAGACTGTTCTTTTAACCAACAAACTTCATCTGAGGATGTGCTGGCCAACTGGGCTAAGCAAATTTCTGAGTCAAGAAAAGCTATAACCAAAGACTCTCTCATCTCCTTTGATAGGATCAGAGCATCGTAGATGCTTAATATGGCATGCCATTTTCTAAGATGAGCTAGCACGTTATAATCCACTTTTTATGATCCTCCAATTTTCTCTTGGTTGTGTGGTTCTTCCACTGGTGGAGGTGGAGGTAGTTCTTCTTAAGTTACTTATTTTTTTCCTTTATCTGTCAGAACTATTCTTAGGGGTAACACTCTCCCACTCCTTAAGTTCACTTCTATAATTTCTTCTTTTTGTGACATCATTGTTGAATATTCTAGTGTTTCCTCTTTGTCGGAAAGATATAAGTTGATGGCAAGTGGCGCACTGTGGTGCTCGAGAATTGGTTCCTCACTTCCGGTGTTATTGTAAACGGTATCATCGATGTCTTCTTCAGTCTTGTCAAAGAGTTCATAGGACTTTGAGTACGATTTGAGGATCATTTTGAGAATCAAGATCTAAGCTAGATTAGTTAAAATCAGTTATGTTATCACTAGAAAAAGTTAAAACGTAGCCAAAATCACAATCATTATATTCATAAAACCTGGAGGGGCAAAAAATAATCTTACAAAGTTAGGTGTTCAAGGAATTTATTCCCCGAATCTGAAACAACTAATCTAGTAGAGGCAGCCCCTATCCTACCCTCCATGCTATCAATATTTGTAGTGGTAGTCTTCTTCTTCTTTGTCTTTGATGATGACGTATCTTGTGGCAAAATCTTCATCTCAGGGTTGACAAGCTGAAAACTCTGGACGGAAGTTTGTTGTGACGCATTCTGGATTTGATTTAATATTTTATTGGATGATTTTCTCCAAACTTCATTCCATCCATCTTTCTAATGTGTGCGGAACATTATTTCAATAAATTCTAGATTTGGTTTAGGACCCTCTTGAGCTCATTCCAAGTCGTACTCCATCCATCTTCTCCAGTATATGGATCAATCAGAGAGATTGACTCGACCAAAATTACATTTATAGAACCTTTTTTCAGGTTTTTTTAAATATTCTTTCGAGATCATTATATTCCCTTTTCTGAGGTTCTTTTCGAGCCAATCCTTAAAGATGAAAAGTACGTCCCAACAATCAGTGGTACGGGAAATAATTTGGTTGATCCTTTTTGTCGACCTCTTCGGGTTTCTTTGGATCTGGTAATCTGAATTCAGGCTTCTTCATCAGACTTCTGAACCTTTTGGACACAGGTTCATCTTTGAAAGAACACACCATTTTCTGTCATTCTGCCAGATATATTTTCTTATTCCCTGTTCAAGGTGATCCTTCTTGAAGCGGTCATTGGTTGGATGTTTACTCTGTTTCTAAGCATGCTGTGATGAATATTGGCGAGGATTTTCTACATATATCTTCATTGGTTGCTTTCCTTTGTCGACAGTTGCTATTGTTCCTAATTTCTTTTCAAACACCCTGGTTGCCTTGGACTTTTCATGTGAATCCATATGTTTGATTTCTTCTTGAAGACTGCTGGCTTTACTGAGTAGCTTCTCGAAGGATTTGATGGCGAGTCCCTTGAGCATGAAAGCTACTGGCCCATGGTTGCATTTGAGTAAAATCTCAATTGCATAATATTCCTGTAACTGGGGTTCACACTTCATGCTAAGTTTTCTCCACCTCAAAATATAGTCCACCAAAGTCTCATGGGGCTTTTGCTTTTCCATCATGAGCTCTCCTATAGACACATGATGTTGCGCTCCGATAAATCTTTTCACAAATAATTGTTCCAGCTTGATAAATGTTTTTACTGATCCATTGGGCAAATCAACATACCAATCAAAGGCAATCCCTAATAAGCTGCTGACAAACTGTTGGAAGAGTAAAGCTTCATTATTTCTTGTGTTTCCACAACTGGCTCGGAAATGTGCTATATGCTGTCTGGGATTTCCAGTTTCATTAAATATCTTGAATTTTGGGGACAAAAAACCCATAGGGAAGGGTACGACATCGAATACCTCCAGGTAAGGTCTACCCTTAAAAATCAATGCACCACCCTTAGATTGGATTAAGACCTCCCAAACTTGCTCGACCATTTGTTTAAATTCCTTCTCTGGCATGGTGCACGATAGATAATTCTTCTTTTGTTGCTCCTCTCTGTTGGCTGAGGCAACTTCTCTTCTTTCATCTGTAATGTGTATTATCTCCGGTTAGTTGATCTCTGGAGAGGCTAGTTACAGTGCTTGTGATTGTCCTTAAATTGTGGCCATGGCGGTCATGCCATAGGACTTTCTACACCTTTTTATTTGACGATGATTGTTGACCTAACTTTTGGTTGAGGTTTAGCTTTTTCCTATTTAGTAGCCTAAGGTCTAGTCATAGGACTTTCCTATGACTATTCTTAGAAAACTAGACAATGACCTCACCATTAGAAATTCCAAACTCTTCTCTTTACTTAGCTTGAAGTTCTACATATTGGTCCTAACCTCTAGCACTTAGTAGGTGGGGCCACTATGGGGGAACTCAAGATGAGTCACCCTTAGGACTGCTGGACCTTAGGGTTGACCCTGGGTTTTTGGTCTAGGGCTTAAGGTTACACTCACAATCACCCTTGATACTTTTGGGAGACTCATGTAGGTGGTCCCCTAAACCTATTAGCTCTAGGCTAGGGTTTGACTAAGATCACTACATAGAGGACCCAAAATGGGATTTCCATTGGTCCATGGCTTATTGATGGTGGTGACACTCTAACTCTACCAAGATATCCAACCCAGCCTTTTGCCCCTATACTCCCCAAAATTACCTAGATACCTTTGAGACCCTAATTTTGGCCAAAATTCTCAAGTTTACCCAAAATACCCAATTTGGTTCAAAAATCATTTCAAAAACCTTGATGAAAACCCAAACTACCCAAAATCACCAAAATTGGCCAAATTACCAAAATGCCCCCTCCTTAGCCCAAATATCCAAAAATTCCAAAAAAAATCCCAAAAATTTCCAAAACCTCCCAAATATTCTCAATTTCATTTTTCTCAACTAACACAAGACCTAATTTGGTCAATTTGACCACTTTTGACCTAAACCCCCAAATTGCCCTTTAAAGGCCATTTTTTTTTTCCAAACCTACCTCAAATGTCTATCCAATTGGTCTCAATTTCTCCCAATTTCAATTCTAAACTTAAATTAAACCTTGATACGACCAATCTAGACCAAATCCAAGCCCAATTGGTCCATGATTTTGGTCCCCAGACTTGGTTCCACCAAATTGAACCCATGGCCTACTCCATTTGCCACAATTTGTGTTGAAAAATCTTCATAACATTCCTACACATCAAATTTGACCTTCAATTGGCCTTGGTAAAGACCCAATTTCATTTAATTTCAACTTAAGTAAAAAAATCCCAATTTTGCCTCAAATTGGCCATGTCCCCAAACTTCACCAAATTGAGGGCCTTAACCCAAAAATTTCCACTCTATGTCTTCATGAAAAATATTCAAAACATCTCCCATGATCATGTGGACCATTTAATTTTGACTTAGCCCAAGGCTAGCTAAGCCTAGACCCATGTCTAACCCAACAAGTCCAAATTGACCAAATTTGAAAAGTCTCTCAAATTGACTCACCAATTGAACTCAAAATCACTTCAAACCTTCACCGAAAATCTTCATAACAATCATCTACACAATTTTGATCAATCAATTGGGTCAATTGACATGGCTAGCTTAGACCAAACCTAAGTTTTGATCACTTGGACCCACATTGAACCCATGCACTAAAGATGGCCTAACTATCCAAAAGTCACCAAGTTAATGACTCCACAACCACTAGTTGGACCCTAGTGATCAACCTAAAACCAATGAAACCACCTAAGCTAAGCCATGGACCAATGTTCCCCTAAATCAAGGGATTTAATGCCATATTTGCTTAAGCCTTGGATATTTTTGCCAAAATAAAACCTGAAATCATCAAGTTGTTGTAGCATATTCCCCTAGCTTACCTGACCTCCAGAGCCACCTCCCCAGGCCGACCGGCAGGCCTAGTGGCCAAAAAATGGCCAATATGAGAGCCACCCCCATGGGATTAAACCAAATTTAAACTTAGAGGCCACATCATCCAAATTGAAGCTTAGAGCCTCTCTGCCCTCGACCTAGGCAGCACATTTCACCACCCCAATTGGCCATGGAAGCAAGCCTAAGGCCATTTTTATAAAATGCTCCCCTCTACGACCATAGATAAAGAGAGCTAAAAATTCCTCTAAGAGACTTCCCCAAATTGACCCCAAAGTCTCTTTGAGACCTTCTTAGTGCAACCCAACCACCACATTGCCCTGAATCCCCTTGTCGGAGCCCAATTTTTGAGCTCAAAACCTTGCTGGAGACAAGACAAAGCTCTCCACACCTCTAAACTCCACCAAAACTCAGATTAAACTCACCCACACATTCAAAACATTGAAAGAATCCAAAGCCCTATCAAATCCCCTTCCACAGAGCCCCTAACATAGCTCTAGACCAACACCTGAAATCGGCCTTGGTCGAATTTGGGTCTAGGCACTTTACCATAGCAAGAGGCTTAATCCCTAGCTTCTCTGGACCCCAACGAATGTGCTGAGACTCTTTGATCAAATCTTCCCTTCTCAAAGCCAAGGTATTGAACCTCTCCTCCTCCCGAGCCTATTTGGATTCTCCATTTGATTAGGCTTAGTTTAATTGCATGATTATCATATGGATATGTTCGTGTCACTTAGACGAGTCGATAGGATCAAACCCGAGGTGATTTGGTTGAGTCTAGGTTGAGATCTTAGGGTTTTAGTTTGGACGGTTACGGGATCACTCTATCAGGGACGATGACGGGGAGCTGTTCGATCGCGCGTGCATCAGATGGATGGAGGATATCAAGTCGAACAACGCTTCATTACATGAACCGCGGGCCGAGTCAGCGGCTATGTGGATGGTGGTGTCCAACCAAAGCGTGGCATGCGCGCTTTCGGAGCTGTCTAGGATACAGTCAGCACTGCAAATTTAAATAAAAAATAGGGATTTTCTTATTTAAATAAATAGCCCTAGATTTAAAAATTCATATCTTGGTATAGAAAAATCATAAAAATAAAAGGAAAATATCCTCTTGATCAGTGAACAGAGGAGAATAATGTGGAAAAAATTTTAAGTCCATGTGATGCATATTTTATTTTTAATTAATTAAATACTGATTTGAATGTTTTGATTCTCCATGCATGCAGTAATGTCACCATGACTTGAAATTTTAGCATGTTGTTGCCTCTGTCTTAGGAAATATCCTTTTATTTTTCTAAAGTCAAAGGAGGTCCCTAGACAGAGATCCATATTTTTCAAGTTTATGTCTATTATTTGTATAAATTAATCATGATAATTAGTATGTTGCTCAAGAAATTCCAATAAAATTTTGGAAGCTTCACCATGATTAGAGGACTCCTTGAAAATAATTTCATGAGTTAAGTCATTAAGAATACACTTAATCTTCACCAACCGTAAAACACAAATATAATTAATATTGAGAAATACAAACAATAAAATGACTTAATTTTTTATCTCCACTATTTTTAGGATCCATAGAACTCACCATAAAAATTCCAAAGCATTTTGAGTTCATTTGGTAACTTAAGTTGATTTTTAAAGATAAATATCATTTTAACACTTAAATGATTTAAAAAAAATCAAAATATAACTAAAAAATTTATAAAAACTTATTTTTTGAGTTCTCTGTGATTAGGGGTATTTTCTAAAAATAAAATGGTATTTAAAATAAAAACTTGATTTTTGGCCTATTTTTAAATATTTAAATAATTAAAAATACATAAAAATCTCAAAAGTAATAAAATTCATGGAAATATTCTAAATTACTTCTTAAGCACTTAGGAATAATCAAGATATTTTTCCTGATTTTCTAAATAAAGATATTGAATTTTAAAGCTTAAAAATAATTTTTAAAGGCTAAAATGGATTTTCACTAAAAATAATTCCAATAAATCAAATAAAGCTCAGAAAAATAAAAATTTTTGTCCTCTAGGTTTTCTGACCTTAGGAAGATTTTTTAAAAATATAAAACTTAATTTTCCCCATTTAAAATATTTAATATTTAATAAATACCATAGAATTTAAAATAATTCTTAAAATTCAAATAAAATTAAAAAAATCATGAAATTTGGTCCAATGGCTTCTCTAGTCTAGGTCTACCTTCAATAAAAATTTCAAGGTATTAGGATTTACCTTGGTCAAGCTAGGAATTTTATTTGAAAAATCGTATTTTGGCATGAAAATAATTATATAAATTAAATTAAAATTTCAAAATCACATTTTCTCCTCTTATGTCTTAATTAACCCATGAATGAGGTAGGATAAAAATTTCAAAGTCATTTGAATTGAATTTGATGAATTATGAAGTGTTAGAGCCTTAGGAGCAAATGTGTAATTTTGGAAATTTAGCCTTAATTAACATTTAGGCCTAATTTTAGAAAGGGGAATGGAAAATATTTGATTCTAATTAACATATTTGGATGTTTGGAATATAAGGGGTTAATTAGTAGAAACCAACCTCACTTGTCCTAATTAAAAACGATAAATTTGCAATTTCCTTAAATTACATAAATTTGGGAGTCTAGCCAATTAAATGATCCTAAATTTAGGGGTATGATTTTGGGTGTTAATAACTAACTAATTTAATACCCCTATTTGATTTTCAAATGAAATTCAAATAATGAATCATGACCACGTAAAGCTTAACCTTTTCAAAACTAATTAAGACGCTCACTTAGGTCTTAAGGGCTTAGTAGTAATCTAAGTTAAATCAAGACTGATTAAATGAGGATTAGAAAAACAAACACAATTAAATTTAAAACATCTTTCAAACACTATAAGCCCAATTAGAACCAAAATTTGGCTAAGTGTTCCAATAACACTAACTTGCCTCTTTAAGGATCTTCACCCACATAATATTCAAAATTAAATTACAAATGATAATTACACTTACTCTGGGAGAAAATAAATACATCAATGTTCATTGAGCATTAGGGTGTTCATAGGATGAATTATTAAGCAACATAATAAGTTTTAAAGAACTCAGGATTTTCCAATAGGCAATGAGAGAGTAGCACAGATCTGCTTCTTCCTCTTAACCTGTTGGATACCTCAGAGATTTACTAAGCTTAATATGTTTTTCTTGAGAAATATCATCCTTAACTAAACTCCTAAGGGCCCACCAAGGTGTGACATAGGGTTAGGAAAACTACCAAAACCTTACTTTCTTTTTTGCCTCTACATGAACTGCCCTAACATGCATTTTAAGTTTCAGGTGGTGAAACGAGAAGACTCGCCAGGTACGCTTTTGCAGTTTTTAGTGTTGTCTTTCTTGCACTTTTATGCTATCCTTTTATGCTTACACAAATTTGCATGCTAAACAACGATGCCACCCTACATGAGAACTAAAACTATCAGGATAGCTACAAAGCCAAAACCAAAACTAAAATTAAAATCAACCAAGATAAAATTCACCGCCACAACATTCAAAATATAAAATAACAAAAAATTTAATCACAAACATCACATAAAACTATAATTACAACTAAATTAATATGTCTCTATCGGTTGATTGTGAATTCCTTGGAGGAGATAACCTACGGTTGCTAACGAGGCTTCCCACAGTCTAAATGGAATTATGGAACTCATTAAGTTAAGTTTAGTAAGTTCATTTGGACTAAGTGAATTTAATAAAAAATAGTGGTGCCGGAACGAGGGAACCGTAGGATCCTAACCGATGTCGCTCTAATCAACTTTAACATGCCCCCATAAAATTTAAAGAATCATAACCATAGGGCCACCTAATTTGACATCATAACTTGATACAGTAAAAAACTCAAACTCATCGCGACAAGGAGCTTGGAGCTAACATGGTGGGCAGCACGACCATCTTCAACAGCAAAATCTGTCTTCCCCAGCTAAACCAATCTTCCTTCCTTAGACTTAAACAACAAAGCCATAGGACTTCGAGGTTGCTTGCTTATGTAACGTAAATCCTTATCTTATCTTTAGGCCTTCGTATAGCTCTGCTATATAATATAAGCCCTAACTCATTTTAGGATTCCAAAGTTGTTATCCGTCACAACCTAAACCCTCACCTTTTCCAAGCTATTTGTATGATCGTTTCACATAAATGTAAGCCCTAACTAATAAAATTGGCAGGATGAAACACCTAAATATTTCTTCTCAAAACTAAAGCCAAACATTAGGATAGCTTGGGAAGTCACCGAGGTTCTCCTCTAGATCTATGACATTCCTTAGTTCTCCTCCTTTGGACTCTTCAAGAAAATGTTCCAAATTTGAACCAATCCCCTTTCACACCTCTACGTTCGATCTCATTGAAAAGTTCTACCCTCTGAAACTCCTTGAAGATAATATTTTCTAATTTTTATCGAGAGTCTTCTTAGGTGACTTTGGTCATTTAAGATGTAATTACCTATAGAGGCCTCCCTTATAGGAAGCATGTCCGAACCCAGTTTAATATAAACCTTATTTAATTCTTTTTATTAAATAGAATTTGTCGGTAAATACAAACGTTTCGCAGACCAAACATAAATCATATGATATTAAATAGGGGAACTTGTCGGCAAATACAAAGGTTTCGCAGACCAAACAGACGTCATATATCTTAGTTTATTTGATCGAGCCTCATCCTCAAGTCTTGTGTTTATCCTTCGGGATAGATATAGGTAGTTTATTTGATCGAGCCTCATCCTTAAGTCTTGTGTTTATCCTTCGGGATAGATACAAGAGTTGAGATATAGTACTCTTTCATTTAAACAATGAAAAATAAGGGGTCAGTTTGTTTTCATATTTTTTAAAAACTAAATATATATGTAAATTAAAACGTCCTTCCGAAGCAGGCAACAAGATTTCGATTCCAGTGACCGACAGCTTCTTACGGGCAACTCCTCCAACCAAAAATAGCGCCGACAATGATTTCTCAGGACAGAGTGTCCAAGCGAAAACATTGGTATGTCGAAGGAAAGTATGCTACCCATGGTGTAGAACGACTATAATACTGGGCAATTTCTTCACCTTTTTCTTCAGAATTTTAGGGATGTCTTTGATGTGGGTGATCAGTAGGATTCTCGGACCCAGTCTTAACTTAATCGTTCGATGGCCTGTGGTCCTGGTATTGGTACAATCTGGGGTCACAATAACAGTGTCGACTCTGCTTCTTAAGCGGAACCAAACAAGAATACAAGTAGGCAAAGCTTCAATTGATTTGTGATATTTTCTGGCAGACTTAATGTTCATTAAAATTTCTTTCATCATACGAGGGGAAATTGCACGTCCCACTCGTTTAAGTAACTCATTGCAGATAGTCTCTAAAAAACTAAACTGACTCGGGTGAAAGAAGTAGGTTTCTTTTTCTCCACACCCTGTCCATGAAGTGCTGGTAATGCGACTGTGATTTTTTGGATACTCTCGCATCCATCGGTATTCATTAAGGAATGGAATCTACTTCCCCGTAGAAGTGGATATGTTTCCAGTAATCTTGATTCATCTTGGTGAGGATCTTCCTTCGCAGGTATCTCCCCAAGAGCCTGAGCTTTAGTAGCCCTACGAACCCTCCTATTACGGTTTCTCCTTTGGGTTTGAGTTAGCAGTGTAGTCTTTGAACTTGATCTGATTTCTAATATTAATAGTGGGACAGCTAATCCCTCAGTCAGATATTTAATAATCATTACTTCTTCCTCCTTAGTAGCAGTGATAACAACAGGCTTAGTAGTTCCCGTAGTGGCAACAGTAGACTTGACCTTCTTATAAGAAGGGAAGTCCTGAAGACAGTTCAAGTTGAACTCACCAGACAGCTCCTGAACTTCTGGAGTGGTGACTTTCATTATGACGAACAGAGCCTTCCTGAGGGTAACCTTGAGGTCTTCAAATCTAGCACCAAAATTAATGGTAGGAGCAACATTGCGGACTTCATAGCTTGTCAACAGGTTGTAACAACATTGCGGACCAACCAATATATGATTCAGAACCTGTTCGGAGGCTATTCTCAGGCTCCAACCAATACAGTTCGGAGCAAGCTTTGGGGCAACATGATAGAGGACCGCCGATGACTAAGGCGGATCTGCTTCAACTAAACCATTATTTAGAATTAAACAACAAGCTATAGGATTTTAAGGTATTCCATCTACCACGACGTAAATCATCAACTTATATTTAGTCTCCTGTACAATAATGTTGTGCAACATAAGTCCCAACTCTCTTTAGGCTTTGAGGTTATTATCCGAAACGACATAAACCCTTATCTTTCTAGGCTATTCTCAGGCTCCAACCATATATTCAAATGCATCCAATCAGGGACATCACTGACCACCCCCTGAAATTTGTACTCACACGACTAGAGCATTATGATTGACTCTTAAGTAGGTCATCGACCTCAGCAAATATAATATCACATGTGTCCCCAGAACAACAATTAAGGCTCAAGCTATCACAGGATTTCTAGTGAACTTCTCTGAAAAGGATGAATCGAGTGAAGAATCTAACACAAGTGACCAAACCTAGAGCTTGCTCATCGATGAAGCGAGAGAGCAAGAATTAGACAGGTGATAAGAAATCTGACCGAAGAGCATCTTTACTATTCAGTTGTCCTCAAGTTTAAAGCACTAACCATCAGGCATAGTATGAAGCATTGGTAGTTGATCCCCGATAACTTCTTATATGCGACATATAACAATAATTATGATTATATTTTCACTTATATTTCCTTATTTTGCAACAAAACCAAAAACTTGATCCTAAAGAAAAATAAAATTTTAACTTTTAATTTATATATATTGGGATACTACACAAGTATACGTATCGTTATCAAGTAATATATGACTTTTTTATTAAGGTTTGAACATCGAACCCACAAGGAAGATATGCAATATGCACTTTTTTGGAAAACTTTCTATTTTTAAAAAGACAATTATTTAAACTAAAAGATGTTTTCGCAGTAAAGAAAGTTTAAATATTTTTGGTAATTTTAATATTTTGACAAAAACTGTTTTTGGTAATTTTAATATTTTGACAAAAACAGTACAAACTTAAAAAGATAACTTGAGTTTTTATAGAAGAAAAACACTAAATATGAAAATATCTTTCTCCTTATGAAGAATCAGTAATAAGTATATGAATTTTGTTGTGGAAATATGTATACTGTGTTGTGCCAAATAGAAGCAATAATATTCTTTATCTTTACTTGAGATGATATAAAGAACATTGGCTAATTTAAAGTTTGAATAGTTCTGAAGACCGGCTAGGCAGGGAAGATACTAGTTATGACTCTAGAGTTCCCTCGATTCCCTCCACCTGGGGGCTAACATCTCGTATCAGACCTAAAAAAATAAACCAAGTTAGGGGCTTTAACCTGTCACTTTAAATTCCTCTAACACTACACCCTTCAATGAATATTTCCCTATTTATTTGGACTCAATCATATGAACTACATTCTCATTCATACAATATCATGTGATTCTTTCTAATTGTTGATTGAGAAAATACCAGCCCAGTTCTTACATGTTATCACAATAAATTTTAACATCTCGATTAGTCAAATGAAGAAGTAAATGAAGTACATGGATTTAAATCATCACAACTTCTTCCAACATTAAAGATCATTACTCTCCATAACTCTCATCCAACACTTAATTATTTATCATTTTAAGAAGAAACATAAAGGAAACTACTCAGAATCTATGATGAAAACAAAACCACACTTTACTTTAAAAATAGAAATCATTGTCCAACCAACAACAAGTCTCAATTAAAACCAAAAGTAGTCTAAAATAAAAGATAAAAACTTATTTCAAGTCCTCCACAAAAATCTTGAAGTTTCATTGAACCTCTTCTCTTTTACAACACTCTCAATATAAAACTAAAATAAAAAATGATAAATATGTGGTGTCTAAAAATATCTCCAACTAACTCCCTAATTTTTGAACTTTCAAAACTTTCCCAGTACTTTCAGGACCTCTTTCAAAGTTCCAATCTTCTTTCTTTTATAATTCTTCAAAAGGTGCATTGGTATCTCTTCAAAATGCGTCTTGATTCGATGTATTTCCGATGCATCCTTTCGTAATAATTTTTGTCCATGGTGGTTGTAACCACCTATTAAGCCAATAGGTGCCTTAAAAAACACTTCAAAATTTGCAAAAACAAAATTTACTCATCCAATAACTGCCACTGGCGCTTAAGCTATGGGCCTCTAGCGCTCAAACACGGCCTTCTCTGTTTACCCAACGCTTAGGCATCAAAACACTTTTTACCTGTACCTAAAAGAAAAATACAAAAAATACCTTCCATTAAAGCGCAAAATCTTAAAAATTGGTATACNGACCTCTTTCAAAGTCCCAATCTTCCTTCTTTTATAATTCTCCAAAAGGTGCATTGGTATCTCTTCAAAATGCGTCTTGATTCGATGTATTTCCCCAAGAGTGCATCCTTTTGTAATAATTTTTGTCCATGGTGGTTGTAACCACCTATTAAGCCAATAAGTGCCTCAAAAACCACTTCAAAATTTGCAAAAATGAAATTTACTCATCCAATAACTGCCACTGGTGCTTAAGCTATGGGCCTCTGACTCTTAGGCACAGCCTTCTCTGTTTACCCGTCGCTTATGCATCAAAACACTTTTGCACATTTTTCACCTATTTGCTCCAAATTTGATCCTTTTTCACTCCTTTAAAATTTTTTCACCTTTTTACCTGTACCTGAAAGAAAAATACAAAAATACCTTCTATTAAAGTGCAAAATCTTAAAAATTGGTATAAAAATGTGTCAAAAAATACTATATATTTTAGGCGTATCAAAATGCCCCAAACATAAAATGTTACTTGTCCTCAAGTGTCACTTTAATCTTTAAAAATTAAATATTTATGATATGTATATAAGTTTCTTTAGGAGCTACTATAATTTAGATTTAGAAATATATTAGGCCAATTTAGAAAAAAATATTCAGTAAATGAGACCAACTTAATGTTTAAAAATTTTTAATGTTAAGAAAGATGAAAATATGAGTTCCTATCTAATTCAGAAATATTATAAGTCTTCCAAATTTAGAATTTAGCTCTTTTATTATCTCCACTTAAAATTTTTTGGTAAGAATAATTTTACTTACTATATTATATTTATATGCTTAAGAATTTCTCAAGTCTTATACTTTAAAAAGATCAAATGTAGAACGAATTTTTGATTAGACACTAATCCTCAAGCTTCTCCTTCCTCACTTTTTTCTTCTTCTTCTTTTTTTTTCTTTTAATTTTTCTTTTCTTTTTTTTAGGCAATGATTACTATACCTGGATAGACCTTTAATANACTTTTCCTCAAGTGTCACTTTAATCTTTAAAAATTAAATATTTATGATATGTATATAAGTTTCTTTAGGAGTTACTAAAATTTAGATTTAGAAATATATTAGGCCAATTTAGAAAAAAAATATTCAGTAAAGGAGACCAACTTAATGTTTAGAAATTTTTAATGTTAAGAAAGATGAAAATATGAGTTTCTATCTAATTCAGAAATATTATAAGTCTTCCAAATTTAGAATTTAGCTCTTTTATTATCTCCACTTAAACTTTTTTGTTAAGAATAATTTTACTTACTAGATTTTATCTATAAGCTTAAGAATTTCTCAAGTCTTATACTTCAAAAAAAATCAAATGTAGAATAAATTTTTGATTAGACACTAATCCTCAAGCTTCTCCTTCCTCACTTTTTTCTTCTTCTTCTTTTTTTTTCTTTTAATTTTTCTTTTCTTTTTTTTTTCTTTTCTTTTTTTTTAAGCAAGGATTACTATCTGGATAGGCCTTTAATAATTTTGAATTATACTTTTCCTTTCCTAAAGAAAGTCTTGATACAAAACTTTTACTTATAAATACAATAATAGCTTTGAAAATTATTTTTAATAAAAAAAATTTAAGTATTAAAAATAAAAGTTTAAATTTCTAAAATTTTCAAAAATATAATGTTTCTTACTAAAGATAGTTACTTATATTAATTATTTTCTACACTAAAAACTTTTAACCAAAATTTTTTCTTCATTACTCAAAATTTCAACTAAATTCTCTTACTCATTTCTAAATTATTTTACTTCCCAAATATAACTTCATATACATGATCAATTTTTCTTTTCAAATCAAATTCACTTGTAATTCATTTGAGAACAGATAAAATTAAAGTTTTGAAAATATTTTTCATCCTCCCCCAACTTAAATTTTTATCAGATTAAACAGTTTAGCGTCAAATATATATAAGCAGGAATGAAAATAAGAATAACATGCTTACAAGAATTTTTATACCTTAATGATACAAGTATAAAACTAAAAACAGGAGCAAAATTAATTTTGATCAAATTCTCTAATATTTTCATTTCAATTCAACATGTAGAGATTCAACAGACTTCTAAACAGTGGGTATAAAAATAAAAGCAAACTAACACACTAACTTGACTTCACAATCTCAAAATAAAAACAAACTCACAAACATGATAAAAGAAAAATACAGGGTCGCAGTTTCCTAAGTTTCAAATTTAAGATTTACAANAAGTCTAAATTTCTAAAATTTTCAAAAATATAATGTTTCTTACTAAAGATAGTTACTTATATTAATTATTTTTTACACAAAAAACTTTTAACTAAAAGTTTTTCTTCATTACTCAAAATTTCAACTAAATTCTCTTACTCATTTCTAAAATAAAATTTTACTTCCCTAATATAACTTCATATACAAGATCAATTTTTCTTTTCAAATCAAATTCACTTTTAATTCATTTGAGAACAAATAAAATTAAAGTTTTGAAAATATTTTTCATCCCCCCCCCAACTTAAATTTTTATTAGATTAAACTGTTTAGCGTCAAATATATATAAGAAGGAACGAAAATAAGAATAATATGTTTACACGAATTTTTATAACCTAATGATACAAGTATAAAACTAAAAACAGGAGCAAAATTAATTTTGATCAAATTTTCTAATATTTTCATTTCAATTCAACATGTAGAGATTCAATAGACTTCTAAACAGTGGGTATAAATATAAAAGTAAACTAACACACTAACTTGACTTCACAATCTTAACATAAAAATAAACTCACAAACATGATAAAAAAAAATACAGGGTAGCAGTTTCGTAAGTTTCAAATTTAAGATTTACGATAGCAAGATTTTCAACTTTACAAAAGATATAGAATTACGTTAAGTTCTGAACTAACTAAATCACAAAACTCACAACAGTTACTGCCCTAAAATTTTAAAATAAACTACTAACTAACACAAACATTACAATACAATTAAAAATAAAAGTCTCACACATCACAATGTCTAAACAAGTACACAAACATACATGTCTCAAGTACAAAACATGAAAACACATCACATCACAATTCTCACTTAAACATATAAGTCCAAACCACATCACATAGTTCAAATCAACACACAGATGCAAATGTAGCAAGCCTGAACCACATAGTTCATATCATATTACAATCATAAAATAAATCTCTCAGTTCTACTCCTCATCCTCTGAATCACCGCTATCCCAAACTATTGCAGGCTCATAATCAGGGTATCTAAGATATAGAGGAAATTGCACTCCTTGGTTACCCCTAATGAGGCTCTCCAAAGATGAGTGAAATTTTTCTTCATAATCACTTTTTCTCCTATTATACCTATCAGTATGATCTACAAAACGCTCTAAATTTTATACCCTATCAGTAGTATAGTTAATATTATCTATCATCCTCTGCAATAATTGATATTGGGTCTTAGTAGACTCACCTCTAGATGTAGAAGCACGTGAGGTAGATGGTCTAGATGTAGAAGCAGTAGAGGTAGAGCCAGCAGACGTCTCCATTCCATAACTCCTAGAAAATGCTCCTCTCCTGCAAAAAATAGAATGCTCAGAATAAGTCTTCACATTCACCTTAGTGATGGGCTTTAGAGGTAACAACACTTCCTCCCAGCTATCATATTTAACTCCAGCCTGCTCACACAAAAAAAATATCAAGGAAGCAAATCCTAGACCTACAGTAGGAATGGCAGTGGTAGAATTGATGATAGTCTGACAAATCAAAGCTCCTATGTAGATGAGCTTTCCTTCCTGGATGCATTAATTTAACATCACTCTCTCTTGGTCACTTCACTGAGATGATTTATTAGTAACAGACGAGCAGAAATAAAATAGTGTCATGCCTTTGAAGGTGCACATAACTTTGAAGTTAGGAAGTTGACTCTTCTCTCATTAAAGATCTTCCAAAGTCCTCTTCCAACAGTCAAGTAAGAAATAATCTCATCTAAATCCGCTTCAGTCAGACTATAATTTGCATAAAAATATAATGTATCAGGTGTCAGATGATAAAACTAGTTGATTAGCTCCAGTGAAAAAGGTACCAACTTTCCTCAAACCATGACTATATTGTCTTTAACCACAGGGAGGTTTGCATAGAACCCCCTAACAATAGAAATAACCACCACAGTAGAGAAACAACAGAATCGTTCCCACTGTCGGCGAACAATCAAATCCTCTACGTCTCCTCCTAGATTCCTAAAACACCACTACTGAATCAATTTATGTGATTGCAACGCATCACTGTACCGATCATGAGGCTTCGAACTAACAGATTTACTTGAATTGAAAGGGCTTTTTCCTTTGCTCCTCTTCATTCTTGGAGTCATCTACAAATTTTATAAATTCCAAAAATAATATGCAAAAATCAAGTCTAAATTACTAAACTAAACTTCCAAAGTATAATCTACACTTCCCATGCAATTTCCATAGATTCTCATTTTTCACCATGAATAGTGAATTTTTGAATTTCTCCAAATGTGCTCAAAATACATATTGAAAATCCAAAATTTTTGCATAGAAGTAAAGCTCTTACCTCAAGGAACTTGGATTTAGCAAATTTCACTTGATTCCACTAAGAAATCTTCACTTTAGATCTGCCCTAGCCTTATAAAATTACGATTTTGAGAGGTTGAAGGTGACAGGAGGTGTAAAAATGGTGATTTTTGGGCAAAAATTTTACTTTCAACCGTTCGTGAACCCGCGCTTAAGCACGGGTAAATGACGCTTAGGCGCCTGCCTCTCGGGTTGGCTCGTGCTTAAGCACGATATGTGGCGCTTAGGCACTAGTGAACAATTTTCAAAATTTTTAAATTAAAGTAAAATGCACTATTTGCCTAAGTAAACCACCCCTAAATGGTCTCATAGCACTTAGATGACTATTTTCAACTTTTTGTAACTCCTCTCTCTCTCAAAATTCTCCATAATAACTATTTTAATTTGAGGCTAAAAATAATACAATTTTTCACATAAACAAACTTATATTAATTCACAAACAAGTACAAATACCTTTAAACACTTAATTCTCACTCCAAATAGTCTTGGATGAGAAAATTTTTCTAAATATAAATACAAAACAATCATTTCACAATTAAGCACATATAAGAAGTCATAAATACTAAAAATAAGACTTAAACACTAAATCACTTGAAAATTACAACTTCAAACACACAAATTGTAATACTAAACTTAATTCCATTTTTCATTTGAAGGAACAAATTCCTGTCTTTCATTAGTCTCTCCAGGAATATAGAGTTGATAAAACGGACCGTGGAGACAAGCTCTGATACTATCTTCTTCAATCCACTTTTGCTTTATGAACATCGCCTTATCTGCTTCTTCTATATAACTTATGTGGCTAAATTGCATCTTCAATTTTCATCCAATAAGCTCTAGATGTGCATGCAACTCAAGTACTTTGGTCTCCAATAAAGCCATAGTATTCTCAATTTTGTTGATCTTCTCTGATATCCCTTCAATAGTAATGACTAAGAAACTGTTATACATCTCTTGTGCACTTTGACTAATGAACCTCTTCCTCATGGTTTCTTCCTTCTTCTTTAAATCCATCTCCCATGAAGAATTTTTTTCTAAATCTCACTTTCTCTTAGATTTTTAGGGCTAGAAATGATCTGGGGTGAAATTCCTTCACAAAACCCTTCTATTTATAGGACTAAATCAATAACTTCTAGACACATTTAGAAACTGCCTTGGCATGTTTTTACAAATTAATTGGCAGTTAAAACTTCTAGAATATTAATTTTGCACATGTGTTTAAACTTCCGCGTTTAAGCGCCAAAGCTGGCGCTTAATCGCCAGCGCACATTTTTGCACTAGTCAACTTAACATCCAAATTCTCATTTTAACATGTCTTGTTCACTAAATAAAGTCTTAAAATCTTTAATAACACATAATAGTTTCAAAAATACTACTCCAATTTTCTTATTTACACACAAAACAACATGCAAAATAAAAACACTATGATAATTATGGGTTGCCTCCCACAAAGTGCTTGGTTTTACGTTGTCAGCCCGATGTAACTAGTGCTTATTATGGTTGACCCAACATCATTCCATCATTAAGTTTATGCCGATATCCTATGAAATAAGTTTTCAGTCTATGTCCATTAGCTTTAAATATTTCCTCAGACTTAGGATCTTTAATATCCACAGCTCCATAAGGATAAACTTTTATCACAATAAATGGACCCATCCACCTAGACTTAAGTTTGCCTGGAAATAATCTTAACCTTACAATATATAGCAAAACATGCCCTGGCTGAAAATTTTTAGTAAGAACCTTTGATCATGCCACATCTTCATCTTTTCTTTAAAAATCTTGGCACTCTCATAAGATTCATTCCTTATCTCTTCAAGCTCATTTAATTGCAGTAACCTTTTCTCACCAGCATCTTTCAAATTATGATTGAACTCTTTAATCGCCAAATATGCTTCATGCTCAAGTTCAACTGGTAAGTGACAAGCTTTCCCAAATATTAGCCTATATGAGGACATTCTTATATGAGTTATGTATGCAATCCTATAAGCCCACAAAGCATTGTCAAGTTTGCTGACCAATCCATTTTTGTTTGATTCACATATTTTTTCATAATTCTTTTAATTTCCTAATTAGATAATTCAACCAAACCACTTGTCCGAGGATGATAAGTTGTAGCAATCCTATGATTTATATGATATTTCTTTAATAACTTCTCCATTATGACATTTCTGAAATGACTTCCCCCATCAATAATGATAACTCTCGGCATCCCAAATCTACAAAATATGTTCATTTTAAAAAAATTTGCAACACTTTGAGCATCACATCGAGGTAAAGCAACAGCTTCATCCATTTGGATACATAGTCTACTGCTAGTAGAATATATAAATTTGTGAAAGATGGTATAAATGGTCCCATGAAATCTAATCCCCAAACATTATATATTTTAACTTCTAGCTTATAATTTAAGGGCATATCATTTCTTCTAGAAATATTGCCTACTCATTGACATCTATCACAAGTTTTGATATAAGCATTAATTTCTCTAAAAATTGTAGGTCAATAGAATCCAGATTGTAAAATTTTGTACGTTATTTTATCAACACCAAAATGTCCCCCAAAATCAGAATTATGACATTTTGGATAATTTCATATGTTTCTTCTAATGGTACACATGTTCGAATAATTAGATCCTTTCCTTGTTTATATAAAAATGGGTCATCCCAAAAATAAGTCTTAGCTTCAGAAATAAATTTCCTCTTGTATTGGTATGTCATTCCATAGGGTATAATATTGCTAACAATAAAGTTCACAATGTCGGCATACCACGAAACACGCCACTCATTAATAGTGAAAAAATTTTCATCTGGAAAATATTTATTAATTTCTTTTTCAATACAGAGTGATTTTTCTAACTTAAGCCTGGACAAATGCTCAGCAATTTAATTTTCAGTCCCCTTTTGATCTACTATTTCAAAATATAATTCTCGCAAAAGAAGAATCCATCTTATAAGTCTAGTTTTAACATCCTTCTTTTTCATGAAGTACTTAATAGCAGAATGATTTATATGCACTACACAATGAGTTCCAATTAAATATGAT
>JXCR01046602.1:27758-83024 GCA_002079205.1 Phalaenopsis hybrid cultivar | reverse complement strand
AATCCAGCATGTCCTAAAAAACTCTTAATTTTCCTTATATTTGTTGGATAAGGTAAATTAGCGATCACTTGAATTTTAGCAAGATCTACTTCCACACTATTTTCTGNTGAAAAAATTTTCATCTGGAAAATATTTATTAATTTCTTTTTCAATACAGAGTGATTTTTCTAACTTAAGCCTGGACAAATGCTCAGCAATTTAATTTTCAGTCCCCTTTTGATCTACTATTTCAAAATATAATTCTCGCAAAAGAAGAATCCATCTTATAAGTCTAGTTTTAACATCCTTCTTTTTCATGAAGTACTTAATAGCAGAATGATTTATATGCACTACACAATGAGTTCCAATTAAATATGATTTAAATTTATCAAAAGCATTACTATTTCTAATAACACTTTTTTAGTTGTTGTATAATTGAGTTGAGTTTCATTAAGAGTTTTATTAGCATAGTAAATTACTTCAAAAATTTTATCATATATTTGTTCTAAAACAGTTTTTATAGCATAATCACTAGCATTATACATCAATTCAAAAGGTTTTCCCAAGTTTGGTGAAACTATAATTGGTGCAGTGATTAATTTTTCTTTTAATAAATTAAAAGCTTTTAGGCTTTTTATATCAAAATATAAAATTGCATATTTTTTCCAGCAAATGGCATAAAGGCTTAGCAATCTTTGAAAAGTCTTTAATATATCGTCTGTAGAATCCAAAATGTCATAAAAAACTCTTAATTTTCCTTACATTTATTGGATAAGGTAAATTAGCGATCACTTGAATTTTAGCAAGATCTACTTCCACACTATTTTCTGTATTTGATGACCTAATACAATTCCTTCTGCTACCATAAATTGGCATTTTTCCCAATTAAGGACTAAATTTGTTTCTTCACAGCTCTTAAAACTTTAGATAAATGTTCTAAACATGAGTCAAATGAAGTTCTAAACACTGAAAAATCATCCATTAATACTTCAATCCCTTTTTCAATTAAATCATAACAAATTACCATCATACATATTTGAAATGTAGTAGGGGCATTACATAAACCAAAGGGCATCCTTCTAAAAGCAAAAGTACCATAAGGACTGGTAAAAGTTGTTTTTTCTTGGTCCTCAGAAGATATTTGTACTTGGTGATAACCAGTATATCCATCCAGAAAATAAATGTATTTATGTCCTGTTAGTGTATCCAGCATTTGATCTAGAAAAGGTAATGAAAAATGATCTTTACTAGTGGCAAGATTTAATTTTCTATTATTAATGCATATTTGCCACCCTATACGTTGTCTAGTAGGTATTAATTCATTATGTTCATTCACAGTTACTATTACTCTNCACTTAAACATAAAAGTCCAAACCACATCACATAGTTCAAATCAACACACAAATGCAAATGTAGCAAGCCCGAACCACGTAGTTCATATCATATTACAATCATAAAATAAATCTCTCAGTTATACTCCTCATCCTTTGAATCACCGCTATCCCAAACTATTGCAGGCTCATAATCAGAGTATCTAGGATATAGAGGAAATTGTACTCCTTGGTTAACCATAATGAGACTCTCCAGACATGAGTGAAATTTCTCTTCATAATTACTTTTTCTCTTATTATACCTATCAGTATGATCTACAAAACGCTCTAAATTTTATACCTTATCATCAGTATAGTTAATATTATCCATCATCCTCTGCAATAATTGATCTTGGGGATGTAGAAGCATGTGAGGTAGATGGTCTAGATGTAGAAGCAGTAGAGGTAGAAGCAACAAACGTCTCCATTCCATAACTCCTAGAAAATGCTCCTCTCCTGCAAAAAATAGAATGCTCAGAATAAGTCTTCACATTCACCTTAGTGATGGGCTTTAGAGGTAACAACACTTCCTCCCAACTATCATATTTAACTCCAGCCTGCTCACACAAAGAAAAGATCAATGAAGTAAACCCTAGACCTACAGTAGTAATGACAGTGGCAGAATTGATGATAGTCTGACAAATCAAAGCTCCTATGTTGATGAGCTTTCCTTCCTGGATACAATAATTTAACATCGCTCTCTCGTGGTCACTTCACTGAGATGATTTATTAGCAGCAGACCAGCAGAAATAAAATAGCGTCATGCCTTTGAAGGTGCACATAACTTTGAAGTTGGGAAGTTGACTCTCCTCTCATTAAAGATCTTCTAAAGTCCTCTTCCAACAGTCAAGTAAGAAATAATCTCATCTAAATCCGCTTTAGTCAGACTATAATTTGCATAAAAATATAATGTATCAGGTGGCAGATGATAAAACTAGTTGATTGCCTCCAGTGAAAAAGGTACCAACTTTCCTCAAACCATGACTATATTGTCTTCAGCCTCAGGGAGGTTTGCATAGACCTCCCTAACAACAGAAATAACCGCCACAGTAGAGAAACAACAGAATCGTTCCCACTATCGGCGAACAATCAAATCCTCTACGTCTCCTCCTAGATTTCTAAAACACCACTCCTGAATCAGTTTCTGTGATTGCAACGCATTACTGTATCGATCCTGAGCCTTCGAACTAACATATTTATTTCAATTGAAAGGGCTTCTTCGTTTGCTCCTCTTCATTCTTGGTGTCATTCTACAAATTTTATAAATTCAAAAAATAACATGAAAAATCAAGTCTAAATTACTAAACTAAAATTCTGAAGTATAATCTATACTTCCCATGCAATTTCCATAGATTCTCATTTTTCACCATGAACAGTGAATTTTTGAATTTCTCCAAATGTGCTCAAAATACATATTGAAAATCCAAAATTTTTGCATAGAAGTAAAGCTCTTACCTCAAGGAACTTGGATCTAGCAAATTTAACTTGATTCCACTAAGAAATCTTCACTTTAGATGTGCCCTAGCCTTATAAAATTGCGATTTTGAGAGGTTGAAGGTGACGGGAGGTGTAAAAATGGTGATTTTTGGGCCAAAATTTCACTTTCAACCGTTCGTGAACCGGTGCTTAAGCACGGGTAAATGACGCTTAGGCGTCTGCCTCTCGGGTTGGCTAGCGCTTAAGCACGATATGTGGCGCTTAGGTGCTAGTGCACAATTTTCAAAATTTTTAAATTAAAGTAAAATGTACTATTTGTATAAGTAAACCACCCCTAAATGGTCTCATAACACTTGGATGACTATTTTCAACTTTTTGTAACTCCCCTCTCTCTCAAAATTGTCCATAATAACTATTTTAATTTGATGCTAAAAATAACACAAATTTTCACACAAACAAACTTATTTTAATTCACAAACAAGTACAAATACCTTTAAACACTTAATTCTCACTCCAAATAGTCTTGGATGAGAAAATTTTTCTAAATATAAATACAAAACAATCATTTCACAATTAAGCACATATAAGAAGTCATAAATACTAAAAATAAGACTTAAACACTAAACCACTTGAAAATTACAACTTCAAACACACAAATTGTAATACTAAACTTAATTCCATTCTTCATTCGAAGGAACAAATTCCTGTCTTTTATTAGTCTCTCAAGGAATATAGAGTTGATAAAACAGACCGTGGAGACAAGCTCTGATACTATCTTCTTCAATCCACTTTTGCTTTATGAACATCACCTTATCTGCTTCTTCTATATAAATTGTGTGGCTAAATTGCATCTTCAATTGCCATCCAATAAGCTCTAGATGTGCATGCAACTCAAGTACTTTGGTCTCCAATAAAGCCATAGTATTCTCAATTTTGCTGATCTTCTCTGATATCCCTTTAATACTAATGGCTTATACATCTCTTGTGCACTTTGACTAATGAACCTCTTCCTCATGGTTTCTTCGTTCTTCTTCAAATCCATCTCCCATGAAGAAATTTTCTCTAAATCTCACTTTCTCTTAAATTTTTAGGGCTAGAAATGATGTGGGGTGAAATTCCTTCACAAAACCCTTCTATTTATAGGCCTAAATCAATAACTTCTAGACACATTTAGAAACTGCCTTGGCATGTTTTTATCAATTAATTGGCGGTTAAAACTTCTAGAATATTAATTTTGCACATGTGTTTAAACTTCCGCGCTTAAGCGCCAAAGCTGACGCTTAATCGCCAGTGCACATTTTTGCATTAGTCAACTTAACATCCAAATTCTCATTTTAACGTGTCTTGTTCACTAAATAAAGTCTTAAAATCTTTACTAACACATAATAATTTCAAAAATACTACACCAATTTTCTTAATTACACACAAAACAACATGCAAAATAAAAACACTATGATAATTATGGGTTGCCTCCCACAAAGCACTTGGTTTTACGTCGTCAGCCCGACATAACTAGTGCTTATTCTGGTTGACCCAATGTCATTCCATCATTACGTTTATGCCGATCTCCTATGAAATAAGTTTTCAGTCTATGTCCATTAGCTTTAAATATTTCCTCAGACTTAGGATCTTCAATATCCACAGCTCCATAAGGATAAACTTTTATCACAATAAATGGGCCCATCCACCTGGACTTAAGTTTGCCTGGAAATAATCTTAACCTTGCAATATATAGTGAAACATGCCCTAGCTGAAAATTTTTAGTAAGAATCCTTTGATCATGCCACATCTTCATCTTTTCTTTAAAAATCTTTGCACTCTCATAAGATTCATTCCTTATCTCTTCAAGCTCATTTAATTGCAGTAACCTTTTCTCACCAGCATCTTTCAAATTATAATTGAACTCTTTAATCACCAAATATGCTTCATGCTCAAGTTCAACTGGTAAGTGACAAGCTTTCCCAAATATTAACCTATATGGGGGCATTCCTATATGAGTTATGTATGCAGTCCTATAAGCCCACAAAGCATTGTCAAGTTTGATTGACCAATCCATTTTTGTTTGATTCACAGATTTTTTCATAATTCTTTTAATTTCCCAATTGGATAATTCAGCTAAACTACTTATCTGAGGATGATGTAGCAATCTTATGATTTATATGATATTTCTTTAATAACTTCTCCATTATGAAATTTCTGAAATGACTTCCCCCATCAATAATGATAACTCTCGGCATCCCAAATCTACAAAACATGTTCATTTTAAAAAATTTTGCAACACTTTGAGCATCACATCGAGGTAAAGCAATAACTTCATCCATTTGGATACATAGTCTACTGCTAATAGAATATATAAATTCTTGAAAGATGGTATAAATGGTCCCATGAAATCTAATCCCCAAACATTAAATATTTTAACTTCTAGCTTATAATTGAGGGGCATCTCATTTCTTCTAGAATAATTTCCTACTCATTGACATCTATCACAAGTTTTGATATAAGCATTAATATCCTTAAAAATTGTAGGCCAATAGAATCCAGATTGTAAAATTTTGTATGTTATTTTAGCAACACCAAAATGTCCCCCAAAATCAGAATTATGACATTTTGGATAATTTCATATGTTTCTTCTAATGGTACACATCTTCGAATAATTAGATCATTTCCTTGTTTATATAAAAATTGGTCATCCCAAAAATAAGTCTTAGCTTCAAAAATAAATTTCCTATTGTATTGGTATGCCATTCCATAAGGTATAATATTGCTAACAATAAAGTTCGCAATGTCGGCATACCACGAAACACACCACTCATTAATAGTGAAAAAATTTTCATCTGGAAAATATTTATTAATTTCTTTTTCAATACAGAGTGATTTTTCTAACTTAAGCCCGGACAAATGCTCAGCAATTTGATTTTCAGTCCCCTTTTGATCTACTATTTCAAAATCTAATTCTCGCAAAAGAACAATTCATCTTAAAAAACTAGTTTTAGCATCCTTCTTTTTCATGAGGTACTTAATAGCAGAATGATTGCACTACACAATGAGTTCCAATTAAATATGATCTAAATTTATCAAAATCATATACTATTGCTAATAATTTTTTTANCATAGTAAATTACTTTGAAAATTTTATCATATATTTGTTCTAAAACAACTCTTATAGCATAATCACTAGCATTACACATAAGTTTAAAAGGTTTTTCCCAGTTTGGTGAAACTCCAATATCATAATCACTTGCATCACACATAAGTTCAAAAGGTTTTTCCCAATTTGGTGAAACTATGTATGGTGCAGTGATTAATTTTTCTTTTAATAAATTAAAAGCTTTTAGGCATTTCTTATCAAAATATGAAAATTCATCTTTCTCCAGTAAATGACATAAAGGCTTAGCAATCTTTGAAAAGTCTTTAATATATCGCCTGTAGAATCCAGAATGTCCTAAAAAACTCTTAATTTTCCTTACATTTATTGGATAAGGTAAATTAGCGATCACTTGAATTTTAGCAGGATCTACTTCCACACCATTTTCTGATATTTGACAACCTAATACAATTCCTTCTGGTACCATAAATTGACATTTTTCCCAATTAAGGACTAAATTTATTTCTTCATAGTTCTTAAGAACTTTAGATAAATGTTCTAAACATGAGTCAAATTAAGTTCTAAACACTGAAAAATCATCCATGAATACTTCAATCCCTTTTTCAATTAAATAATAACAAATTACCATCATACATATTTGAAATGTAGCAGGGGCATTACATAAACCAAAGGGCATCCTTCTAAAAGCAAAAGTACCATAAGGACTAGTAAAAGTTGTTTTCTCTTGGTCCTCAGAAGATATTTGTATTTGGTGATAACCAGTATATCCATCCATAAAACAAATGTATTTATGTCCAGCTAGTCTATCCAGCATTTGATCTAGAAAGGGTAATGAAAAATGATCTTTAAAGTGGCAAGATTTAATTTTCTATTATCAATGCATATTTTCCACCCTGTAAGTTGTCTAGTAGGTATTAATTCATTATGTTCATTCACAGTTACTGTTACTCCTCCTTTCTTAAGAACATAGTGAATTGGACTAACCCATGCATTATCTGAAATGGGGTAGATAATTCCAGCATCTAACCACTTTAAAATTTCTTTCCTAACAACTTCTTTCATAATAAGATTCAGTCTCCTTTGAGGATCACCCCTGGGTTTGCAGTTCTCTTCCATTTGAATTCTATGCGTAAAAATTGAAGGACTAATTCCTTTAATATCAACAATTGTCCATCCAAAGGCTTTCTTAAAATTTTTCAATTCATCAACATTTCTTCTTCTTCCATCATTAATTTTGAGGAAATTATAACTAGTAAAGTAGAGAAATCTCCTAAAAAGGCATATTTTAAATGTTCAGGAAGTAACTTCAGCTCAAGTTCTGGAGGTTTTTCAATTGATGGACAAAATGATTTATCTTTCTCTATCGTGTCCAAAATTTCAAAACTTTCTCGAACGTAGTTTGAATCTTCCTTAAAACATTCTTCACATCGATCTAATTCCACTTCTTGCTCATGTTCCAAATCTTTTTCTTCATAAGTTATTTTGAAATGACATTCACTTAGATATCTTATAACATCTATCCTATATCATTCATCATCTTTACCTTTTGTAGGATATTTCATTGATCTTAAAATATTGAAAGTAATAGTTTAATCATTGACACACATTGTTAATTCCCCTTCTACACATATATCATTGCTCTTCCTATGGCTAGGAAAGGTTTCCATAAAATGATAAGTATCTCTTTATCTTCCACCATATCTAACACAATGAAATCAATGAGAAAGATAAACTGATAAAAACTTATTTTAAGTCCTCCACCAAACTCTTGAAGTTCCTTTCAATGTCTTATCTTTTACAACACTCTCAATATAAAAAAAAAGAATAAATATGTGGTGCCTGAAAATCTCTCCAACTAACTTTCAAAATTTTGAACTTTCAAAACTTTCCCAGTACTTTCAGGACCTTTTTCAAAGTCTCAATCTTTCTTCTTTTATAATTCCCCAAAAGGTGTCTTTATATCTCTTCAAAACGTGTCTTAATTTGATGTATTTCCCCATGAGATGCATTCTTTCACAATAATTTTCGTCCATGGTAGTTGTAACCACCTATTAAACCAATAGGTGCCTCAAAAACCTCTTCAAAATTTGCAAACCAAATTTACTCATCCAATAATTGTCACTAGCACTTAAGCTCGGGGCCTACAGAGCTTAGGCACTGCCTTCTCTGTTTAACGGCCCTTAAGCGCTGGATCTGATGCTTAGACGCCAAAACACTTTTGTACATTTTTCACCTATTTGCTCCAAATTTGATCCTTTTTCACTCCTTTAAGCATTTTTTACCTTTTTACCTGTACCAGAAAGAAAAACACAAAAATACCTTCCATTAAAGCGTGATATCTAAAAAATATATATAAAAATGTGTCTAAAACACTATATATTTTAGGTGTATCAGTAGTAAACCTACGTCTTGCTACGAAACCAGTGTCTGACATATCCTAATGAAGTCAGATTCTCAACTAGTAGTGAATCAAGTTAACAAAGATTTTAAAATCAGAGATGAAATGATGCCCACTACATAAATAAGATAAAATTACAGATATAGAAGTTTATGGAATTCAGAATTGAGCACGTTAGTTGAGATAAAAATCAAGTGGTGAACCTTCTATTTAAGAGAATATGCTTCAATTAAGAAATGCCCAAGAAGCTTCTCCAACCCACAAATCGTTGGATGAATCCCCTACATCAAGTACCTAGAAATCAAAAAGATTATGGAAGAAATCACTGATCCAATAAGATTTAAGCTCAAAGATGCACAATACCTCATAATCAAAGGGAAAGTTTTTTGAAGGCAGGCTGCCTCACTTTTTCTGAAATGGGTCAAGGAAAACTTGGAGGAAGAACTCCTTCTGGAGGTACACTTTGGAGAATATGGGAATCACTCCATAAGGAAAACTTTGGCCCATCGGGTTCAGCGACAAGGCTACTTCTATAGACCCTCTTGAAGGGTGCAGAGGAGTTTTCAAAAAGGTGTGAGCAAGGCCAAAAGCATGATTCATTGCAGCATCAAGTAGCCAATAAACTACAATTGATTATCAGTCCTTGTCCTTTTGTCATCTGGGGGATCAACATCCTCAAGGCCAAAAGTATGATTCATTGCAGCATCAAGTAGCCAATAAACTACAATTGATTATCAGTCCTTGTCCTTTTGCCATCTGGGGGATCAACATCCTCAGGTTATTTTCTACTTCAAGTGGCCGACACAAATTACTCTTAGTTATTTTGGTTTTTCTTCTTAACATGAATTGAAGTAAAGGTGCTCGTACAAATTATGGTGGAGGTCATCCAAAACTTCATCTAGACAGATAAAATTTATTGTTTTGGCTTACATCTAGTTCTTATTGCCAACAATCGGACACGATTTGCTGATAAGGAAGTAAGGGACTTCAGCTAAAGTCAAGGAATAAACTTGAAGTTTACATCTGTGCATCATCTTTGAACCAATGGACAAGTGGAGGCTACAAAAAAAAATTCTAAATTTGCTAAGGAAAAATTAGGAGTAAAAAAAAATGGGTAGACTTATTTCTGTCAATCCTCTGGGCTATTCGAACGACACCACCATCAGTGACTGAGCAAACTCCTTACATGCTATCCCATGAAATGGAAGCAATGTTGCTAGAGGAGCATATCCAACATAGCCAGAGGGTCGTCACAGCCTTTTTGTTTGACAAGGAGAACTTCGGGAAGTGGTAGGAGGCGAATGATGAAGGGATTATTGTCACACTCGACTTAGTTGAGGAAAAGTTTTTGAATATAAGAGTATGGTCTAAATTAGAGGGATTCACTTACTATAATTTTATGCATAAAATTTGCTTAACAATTACTCATATTTTAATTGACTTGAAACTAAAATTAACTTAACTGTTTGAGGATGAAATCTTTAAAATTATTTTGATTTATCTATAATTTTACCTTCTATGCATATAAAATCTAAACATTTAAGTTTACATGTGTAAATACGTAGACCCATTCATGTGTGCGTACGCGTCTTATTTAAACATGTCTTCGAAAAAAAACTACTAGTAGGCCGATGATTCATTTCATTACTTTTGATCTATAATAAACAATCAATTCATTGGTCATTAAAAAAAGCAAGTCACACATCATAAAAAATATAAGAGGCATATATCACTAAATCTAAATTATGTTCCATGAGTAATGGGATGTTCTCTCTTTAGTCAAATGGGAACCATCCAAAGATCTCAATGTCATCAATTCAATCGAGTTGGCGCATCATAATTTTAATGGTTTTGTTGTCTAAAATTTGGAGCCACTCAAATTTGAAAACAGTTGGCAATCATATTATGCCAAAATTTTAACATTTCCTATAGTAGCGAGTTCATTTTTTAAATTAAATTTTAAAATAATATTTGGAATCATAATAAGGAACTATCTAGTCAACTAATTACTTTAGGATTAGAAATTATGCATTTATTTCCGAATTGGATCAGTTGGAAATTTCTTATTGCAACGTATATAAACACCCACACAATAACAACGGTAACAAGTGACTCCATTTGATCCTTTTATAAAATCCAAATTTTTAACTACGATTAATAAGTCTGATCATTGAAATGGACTGATTATCGTGAAAAAATATTACGTCAGGACTCTACACATAGAGTTATGTGCGGAGCGAATGAAATCGCTCCACGTAGCAAAAAAAATTATGTCCGGTAACATAAGAGAATATTCCTCCCGTGTTATTCATGATTATTGTGTGTTATTCAAGTATTATTGACGTGTTATTGTGTTATTATAACACCGAGAATATTCTCATAACACAATAACACCTGAATAACATACAATAACACCTGAATAACAAGATGAAGAATATTCCTTGTGTTACAGAGCCGATCACCTCCACGGCGTAATTTCATTGGACTCCGCACGTAACTCTACGTGCGGAGTCTTGATGTAATATTTTTTCGTTTATCGCACCTTGTACAAACAGCTTACAGATTATTTAATATGTTCCAACGCAATATATTATCTTAGTAAACGATTTCATGAACTTAATTAATATTAACAGAAATGGTTTTTAATATTAGTGTCATTAAACAAATAATTCAAGCTGCGTCACAAATCTGATTCCTCTTTGGTTGTGTCATCAAGGAGGACTTGTAATGTGTGATATCTTGAGAAACTTCCATAATTCAGAGTAATATATTCCAAATTTAGGATTTCTTGGCAGCTAAAAATCTATAATTTTGAATGAATTGGTTGGAAGAAATGTCCNTTCCAACTCCTTCCCACTTCTAAGTCTCACTGCTTACACTTTCACCTTTCCTTTTTACCTTAGGATTCACTTTAGTGATACTCAAGAGCATTCCTTGTGACTGATTACTTAAAGAATTAACTAAATACATAAGCTGATTCTCAATGTTTCTTATGGTTATAAGTTGGCTTTGTAGTAATTATTTTGGCTTTATAGAATTAACTAACTACATAAGTTGATTCTCAACTCTTTTAGTGATTATTTTGTCTCTTTGAATTGAGAATTATATGTGAATTCTTATGGGTTGTTTTTGTCTTGGGTTGAGAAATGGATGTGAATCCTTGTGGGATGTTTTGTATTAGGTGTTGTGAATGTTGGATTTGGTGTTCCCCAACTACTGGTTTCATGCACTTGGTTAATTCTTGTTCCAGTTTAAATTTATATGGTTCCTTCAACCTACATTATATGTATTGAAATAAATGTTATTGAACTTATTTCTCATAATTTTGTGGGTCTCCTAAGCAATAGTGCTAGAATCTCCTACTGNAAGAAAAATTGAAATGCATTCGGACCAGAACGAAACTATGCAATTTTTGCCTTGGGCACCAACGACGCCATCGACGCCACCGATGGAGGATTTTTCCCGAGTCCAGGCAAAATAAAGACAGAGGCTCGCAGACGGCGCCCTCAACCCTGCCAACGGCGAGACCGGCGTGATGGCAGTTTCTGNATATTTTAAATGTTCAGAAAGTAACTTCAACTCAAGTTCTGGAGGTTTTTCAATTGATGGACAAAATGATTTTTCTTTGTCTATCGTGTCCAAAATTTCAAAACTTTCTTGAACATAGTTTGAATCTTCCTTAAGAAGTTCTTCACATCGATCTAATTCCTCTTCTTGCTCATGTTCCAAATTTGTTTCTTCATATTTTTCTTCATAAGTTGTTTTGAAATGATATTCACTTAGATATCTTATAATATCTATCCTATATTATTCATCATCTTTACCTTTTGCAGGATTTTTCATTGATCTTAAAATATTGAAAGTAATAGTTTAATCATTGACGCACATTGTTAGTTCCCCTTCTACACATATATCATTGCTCTTCCTGTCGCTAGGAAAGGTTTCCCCAAAATGATAGGTATCTCTTTATCTTCCTCCATATCTAACACAATGAAATCAATGAGAAAGATAAACTGATAAAAACTTATTCCAAGTTCTCTACCAAACTCTTGAAGTTCCTTTGAATGTCTTCTCTTTTACAACACTCTCAATATAAAAAAAAAAATAATAAATATGTGGTGCCTGAAAATCTCTCCAACTAACTTTCCAAATTTTTAACTTACAAAACTTTCCCAGTACTTTCAGGACCTCTTTCAATGTCCCAATCTTCTCTCTTTTATAATTCCCCAAAAGGAGTCTTGATATCTCTTCAAAATGTGTCTTGATTTGATGTATTTCCCCATGAGATGCATTCTTTCACAAGAATTTTTGTCCATGGTAGTTGTAACGACCTATTAAACCAATAGGTGCCTCAAAAACCTCTTCAAAATTTGCAAGAACCGAATTTACTCATCCAATAATTGCCATTAGTGCTTAAGCTCGGGGCCTCTAAAGCTTGGGCATGCCTTCTCTGTTTACTGGCGCTTAAGCGCAAGATCTGATGCTTAGACGCCAAAACACTTTTGTACATTTTTCATCTATTTGCTCCAAATTTGATCCTTTTTCACTCCTTTAAGCATTTTTCACCTTTTTACCTGTACCAGAAAGAAAAAACACAAAAATACCTTCCATTAAAGCGTGATATCTAAAAAATATATATAAAAGTGTGTCTAAAACACTATATATTTTAGGCGTATCAGTAGTAGACCTACGTCTTGCTATGAAATCAGTGTCTGACATATCCTAATGAAGTCAGATTCTCAACTAGTAGTAAATCAAGTCAACAAAGATTTTAAAATTAGAGATGAAATGATGTCCACTACATAAATAAGATAAAATTACATATATGGAAGTTTATGGAATTTAGAATTGAGCATGTTAGTTGAGAAAAAAATCAAGTGGTGAACCTTCTATTCAAGAGAATTTGCTTCATTGAAGAAATGCCCAAGAAGCTTCTCCAACTCACAAAGCGTTGGATGAATCCCCTACATCAAGTACTTAGAAATAAAAAAGATTCCAGAAGAAATCACTGATCCAATAAGATTTAAGCTCAAAAATGCACAATACCTCATAATCAAAGGGAAAGTTTTTTTTAAGGCAGGCTGCCTCACTTTTTCTGAAATGGGTCAAGGAAAACATGGAGGAAGAACTCCTTCTGAAGGTACACTTTGGAGAATATGGGAATCACTCCAGAGGGAAAACTTTGGCCCATCGGGTTCAGTGACAAGGCTACTTTTATAGACCCTCTTGAAGGGTGCAGAGGAGTTTTCAAAAATGTGTGAGCAAGGCCAAAAGTATGATTCATTGCAGCATCAAGTACCAATAAACTATAATTGATTATCAGTCCTTGTCCTTTTGTCATTTGGGGGATCAACATCCTCAAGGCCAAAAGTATGATTCATTGCAGCATCAAGTAGCCAATAAACTATAATTGATTATCAGTTCTTGTCCTTTTGCCATCTGAGGGATCAACATCCTCAGGTTATTTTCTACTTCAAGTGGCCAACACAAATTACTCTTAGTTTTTTTGGTTTTTCTTCTTAACATGAATTGAAGTAAAGGTGCTCGTACAAATTATGGTGGAGGTCATCCAAAACTTCATCTAGACAGATATCATTTATTGTTTTCGCTTACACCTAGTTTTTATTGCCAACAATTGGACACGATTTGCTGATAAGGAAGTAAGGGACTTTAGCTAAAGTCAAGGAATAAACTTGAAGTTCACATCTGTGCATCATCTTTGAACCAATGGACAAATGGAGGCTACAAAAAAAAATAATTCTAAACTTGCTAAGGAAAAAGTAGGAGCAAAAAAAAAAAAGAAAGGGCAGACTTACTTCTGTCGGTCCTTTGGGCTATTCGAACGACACCACCATCAGTGACTGAACAAACTCCTTACATGCTATCACATGAAATGGAAGCAATGTTGCCAGTGGAGCGTATCCAACATAGCCAGAGGGTTGTCACAACCTTTTTGTCTGACAAGGAGAACTTCAGGAAGTGGTAGGAGGCGAATGATGAAGGGATTATTGTCACACTCGACTTAGTTGAGGAAAAGTGAACCAATGAGGCTCTTAAATTTGATATAGAATTAATTTAAGCCAATGATTTAGTAACAAACCATCAAGTGACCCCAACTTTATCGAGTAATAATCTATGATCTTTCACACAATTCTATTTCTTAATCACAACTAAAAAACTTCTGTCATAGATAAATAAAATTTCAAAAATAATACACTAGCTTCTTTTAAGAACTAAGTACATAATTTATTAATTATTACACCACTCTTTTAATTAGTAAAAGAGCATCACCAATAATTGATATTGATCAATTGATGACTACACTTTAAACATCAATAGGTATTATGGAAATTATGCAAATTGATATTGATCAATTGGTTAAATGGTTTTTAACCAATTACTATGTTTTAACAAAAGAATCATGCAAATTATTGGCCTATGTGATTCACATATGAACATTTCGTACAGAAGAAATACTTAGATATTTTAAAAAAAAAATTGTATGTAGGTTAAGGAGCTCAAGTTTTTGAATATAAGAGTATGGTTTAGATTAGAGGGATTCAATTACAATAATTTTATGCTTAAAATTTGCTTAACAATTACTCATATTTTAATTGACTTGAAACTAAAATTAACTTAACTGTTTGAGGATGAAATCTTTAAAATTATTTTGATTTATCTATAATTTTACCTTCTATGCATATAAAATCTAAACATTTAAGTTTACATGTGTAAATACGTAGACCCATTCATGTGTGCGTACGTGTCTTATTTGAACATGTCTTCGAAAAAAAACTACTGGTAGACCGATGATTCATTTCATCACTTTTGATCTACAATAAACAATGAATTCATTGGTCATTAAAAAAAGCAAGTCACACATCATAAAAAATATAAGAGGCATATATCACTAAATCTAAATTATGTTCCATGAGTAATGGGATGTTCTCTCTTTAGTCAAATGGGAACCATCCAAAGATCTCAATGTCATCAATTCAATAGAGTTGGCGCATCATAATTTTAATGGTTGTGTTGTCTAAAATTTGAAGCCACTCAAATTTGAAAAAGTTGGCAATCATATTATGCCAAAATTTTAACATTTCTTATAGTAGCGAGTTCATTTTTTAAATTAAATTTTAAAATAATATTTGGAATCATCATAAGGAACTATTTTGTCAACTAATTACTTTAAGATTAGAAATTATGCATTTAATTCCGAATTGGATCAGTTGAAAATTTCTTATTGCAACGTATATAAACACCCACACAATAACAACGGTAACAAGTTGACTCCATTTGATCCTTTTATAAAATCCAAATTTTTAACTACGATTAATAAGTCTGATCATTGAAATGGACTGATTAACGCGAAAAAATATTACATCAGGACTCCGCACATAGAGTTACATGCGGAGCGAATGAAATCGCACCACGTAGAAAAAAAAATTCTGCCCGGTAACACAAGAGAATATTTCTCCCGTATTATTCAGATGTTATTGTGTGTTATTCAAATATTATTGATGCGTTATTGTGTTATTATAACACCGAGAATATTCCCAGAGCACAATAACATCTTAATAACATACAAAAACACCTGAATAACAAGATGAAGAATATTTCTTGTGTTACCGAGCCGATCACCTCCACGGCGTAATTTCATTGGACTCCGCAAGTAACTCTACGTGCGGAGTCTTGATTTAATATTTTTTCGTTTATGGCACCTTGTACAAACAGCTTACAGATTATTTAATATGTTCCAACGCAATATATTATCTTAGTAAACGATTTCATGAACTGAACTAATATTAACAGAAATGGTTTTTAATATCAGTGTCATTAAACAAATAATTCAAGCTGCGTCACAAATCTGATTCTTCTTTGGTTGTGTCATCAAGGAGGACTTGTAATGTGTGATATCTTGAGCAACTTCCATAATTCAGAGTAATATATTCCAAATTTAGGATTTCTTGGCAGCTAAAAATCTACAATTTTGAATGAATTGGTTAGAAGAGATGTCCTTGTCAAACATTCATTATAAAATTATTTATATGCTAGAAATAAAATGAACATGATTAGCTACGACATGTGATTAATACAAATGGTATAATAATCATTGACTGTCTTTTTGGATTGAATTAGCAGATTTTGTTCCCACAAATTATTTTTCTTCAACAGGTGTAATGGCATGTTAAAAGAATTAGGAGGTTATCTTCACCTAATCTTTAATGCTTAGCATTAAAGCTATGGGTGATGGGGCATGCTAACCTAAATTAAGTAATAATTAACACAAAAAAATTTGTTCTCTTTGATGGTTAGGTTTTGTTAGTTGATTCCAACTTAGGGTGGGATCTTCTAGGGTAGCTTGTATGTGGGGAGTTAGTTTATGCGATCAACCTAACTGAATGGTAAAACTTGGTTTTCGTAGTGGTACTACTTTAGATATATTTTAGTTTTAATGTTTTGGCATGTTTGTCGAATTATGAAGTAATAAAAATGATTGTATCAAACTTTAATTGTAGGATCTACTTTGTAGAGAAATTGCTTTAATCAACAATGGGACAAAATATAACTCTCTTTCACTCGTTGTAAGATTCACTGCTCCCAAACAAATATGTTCTCTTTTTTTACTTGCTCTTTATTGAGGCCAAGTTCCTATATAAAGTAACTTTGTTAATTCTGTTGAGAATAAGAGTGAGAAAGAGATATAGCAGACCTATTTAAGGCTCACTTCAAAATTATCAAAACTATTATTAACAAAATTCTCTTTAGTTGACAACATGTCTTAAATGAGCATATCAATCAACGCCATGTTAACCTTAAATTGACATTATCCAAAATCATAATTAGAAAAAGCCAAGCTATTATTCTTGAGTGATGAATAATATCTAAATCAATCATTATTGGAGAAATAGTAGCCCTGTATAAATACTAAAAACCTTGTCCTCTAATAACCTTCCCCACATCCCTCTTAAATAAATGCCTCAAAAAATCTACAACTTACAAAGGAACTAGCAACCCCCCCTACCCAACCAAATTAAAAGATAATTTAGCCAAGAAACTCCTCAGAAATTTCTTACTCAAACCCAGACAAGTGGTTAACTACCTAATTTTTGCTAACCTTGTAAATGCCCTCAACACTCTCATCGGCTTTGCTTCTTGTAGTTTACTAAAATCTATAGATATTACGACAAAGATGTAGAAAGTTCTCCTACCAAGACATAGTTGAGGTGCTTGGAAAAAAAATTAATTCCCACTCAAGGGCTTCTTCTATGGATGACACAAAAGGCTAAGCATTGACAATGGTGTCTAAGAGCTTAAACCTATTTCTAAGAACTCTAGGGTTCCCCTCTAAGAGTATACCAGATTATTCTTTAGAATTCTCACAATAATCCACCACCATGATTTGCTCTACTGGGATCGTCATCATAGTTTAAAAAATTTGGCTATTAAGTCACCCATCCACCATATCTACTCTATGGCTTTAATCATCGCTAGAGTCTTACGAAAAAATCATCAATTTCATTGAAACCTCTTGATAATTAATTCTCATGTCAAGTTACCCTTTTATACATCAATTGTATCCCTTCAAGTGGCTAAAAAGGATCTGCCAAGTTTGAGGGAATTTTCCTTATCCTCTAGCATATCCAAGACAACTAAATTAGAAGGGAAGATAAACTTTTCAACCATAACCAAGACATCCTCTATCCCCTAGGTAGTCAAAGATTGGTCAACTAACTACATGCCAATGTGATCAAGAGGACTTCTCCTAATCATAATTTTTTTAGTGGAAAGAAGCATGAGATTAGTGCTAACCCTTAATTCATAAGGAGCCTTTGTAAACAATTTGTCTCTTGTGGTGCAGAATATGGTAAATGTGGATGAAATGGTAAACTACGTGTGTCCTTAGGTTTCTATGACACCTTCTTCTATGGGATAACACTGTTTTCCTTAGTTAAAGAAACAATCTAAAACATCTTTAAGTTTTATCTTCTTATTCGAGACATTCTTCATGAACTTCACATAACTAGCCATCTATTATATGTTTTCAAAAAAAGGAATGTTGATAGTGTGCTCCTTAAAAACCTCTAAATTCTTATAAAACAATTGATCTAGGTTTTGNGGCTAAAAAGGATCTGCCAAGTTTGAGGGAATTTTCCTTATCCTCTAGCATATCCAAGACAACTAAATTAGACGGGAAGATAAACTTTTCAACCATAACCAAGACATCCTCTATCCCCTAGGTAGTCAAAGATAGGTCAACTAACTACATGCCAATGTGATCAGGAGGACTTCTCCTAATCACAATTTTTTTAGTGGAAAAAAGCATGAGATTAGTGCTAACCTATGCTCCTTTGTAAACAATTTGTCTCCTATGGTGCAGAATAAGGTAAATGTGGATGAAATGGTAAACTATGTTTGTCTTTAGGTTTCTATGATACCTTCTTCTATGGGATAACACTATATTCCTTAGTTAAAGAAATAATCTAAAACATCTTTGAGTTTTATCTTCTTATTCAAGACATTCTTCATGAACTTCACATAACTAGCCATCTATTATATATCTTCAAGAAAAGGAATGTTGATAGTGTGCTCCTTGAAAACCTCTAAATTCTTATAAAACAATTAATCTAGGTTTTTTTTTTCTACAGGCTTTGGTGAAAAGCAATTGGCAGCCTCTTCTCTACATTCCTAGGAGGCCAGTAAAGTTTTCTTATGTTTTTGGTTTAGTTCTCACTAGATTTTTTAGGATCAAGGTAAGGCAAATCCCATTGCTAAAGATANAGTAAAGTTTTCTTATGTTTTTGGTTTAGTTCTCACTAGATTTTTTAGGATCAAGGTAAGGCAAATCCCATTCCTAGAGATATCTTCCAACTCCTTCCCACTTCTAAGTCTCACTGCTTACGCTTTCACCTTTCCTTTTTACCTTAGGATTCACTTTAGTGATACTCGAGAGCATTCCTTGCAACTGTTTACTCAAAGAATTAACTAAATACATAAGTTGATTCTCAATGTTTCTTATGACTATAGGTTAACTTTGTAGAATTAACTAACTACATAAGTTGATTCTCAACTCTTTTAGTGATTATTTTGTCTCTTTGAATTGAGAATTATATGTGAATTCTTATGGGTTGTTTTTGTCTTGGGTTGAGAAATGGATGTGAATCCTTGTGGTATGTTTTGTATTAGGTGTTGTGAATGTTGGATTTGGTGTTCCCTAACTACTAGTTTCATGCACTTGGTTAATTCTTGTTCCTGTTTAGATTTATATGGTTCCTTCAACCTAGATTATATGTATTGAAATAAATGTTATTGAACTTATTTCTCATAATTTTGTGGGTATCCTGAGCAATAGTGCTAGAGACTCCTACTAGGACATAAGCTATCTAATCACTTGATAAGAATACTTACACCAAATTCATCCTATGTTGTCTAACTTAGTAGAATTACAACAACTTGTGATAATAGAATAATTAGAACATTTGTCTGATTCATATTAGCTAGCTTATTTGGGATGACTCTCTCAGATGACCACTGAAAATTATTCATGGTCATTTCCTTAATCAATTTATAGGCCTCCTTAAATGATTTTGACATATGGAACCCCCCACACTATGACATCTATGATAGTACTTAAAGATCTCACCAGCCCATTCTAAAAGATTTAGATTATAAGCCACTTAGCTAGGACATGGTGTGGGCACATCTAAGCAATTCATAATATCTATCCCAAGGTTTATAAGTCTCTCTATATACTTGGATGTAGGAAAGGGATGTTGTTCTTACATTTGAAAATTTTGGATGGAAGGAAGTATTTGCCTTATAATCTTTGGGCTAAGTTAATCCAAGTAGTGATTGATGCTATTGCTAAGGAGTTCAACCACATCTTATCTTTATCGCTCAATTAGAAAATAATTTTTTTATCTAATAGCATCATTGTACATACTCTTATACCTAAAAGGGACACATTGTTCTAAGGAATCATCTAAGAGAATGTTTGGGTCTTCAGTGACTGCTCTCCAAACTGATTATTTTGAATAATATAGATGATTGCAAGTATTTGTTTTAAATGTATTAAATTTTAAGACATAATAATTAATTCACATGTGAATTTCCATTGTTGATGGGTTAACATACTTCTTAAGAGGTTTAGGTTGATATTCTATATGTTTGCCAATTTGAATTATTCCTTTTTAAGTCTTTGGATACTTCAAAAATTTTATTACTTTTTTTATTTCAGGATCAAATGGCACTAATTCAGTTAATATAGTCCTATGCATGAAATTACAGACATTCACAGAAGTTAATCTAATCTAAATTTAAAAAAACCAAATAAAATATCATAACAGATAAAACAACTAATGTGCATCACACCAAAAATAAAAATAAAAAGATGCAATACATTTTTTAGGATTTTTTCAAAACTAGATAATAGAGTAGAGAAACAATAAACTAAGGAAATAATGAAATATAAATAAAAAAAAGTTCAAACCAAAACTCTAAATGGTTCGGCTAAAATTATTTTGATGTAAAAAAAAAACTTTGTCTCCCCAATAATGATGCCAAGAACTTGATGCCTGAAAGTACTGTGAAGAATTTGACAAACATGTAAGTATATGTGTCACTTGACTAATATTTATAAATCGAGCCCGTGTGTCGATAACACAAAGAAACTGGTAAGTTTTGATTTTCCAAACCTTTAAGTATAGTCTGAAGTATCAGATTTATAGAAGGTTAAGAGAACTTAAAATCCTAAAAAAGAAAAAGTCAAACTAGGCATTAGAGATTTTATATGTGAGAAAAAGCATACTCTTATAACTTATATTATGTGAAAATTCAAATTTTTCCAAGATATCTCGATATTATTATTAACAACTAGGGAAAGTTTCTCATTATTTTATGTCTAGGTTCATAAAAACTGTTGGAAACCTAAATTACAGTTAAGGGGCTTAACCATGTAAGGATTTCTAGGATTCCTTTAGTCCCTATCAAAAGTACAATCTCTTACAGGCAATATGTCTATTCTACTAGGTGAATATGTGTTAACCAACTTGTTCATCTAGTAAGAGATTAGAAGTCCAAGGTCGCAAATGTTTTCAACTTTTAATTGATCAAAATAGAAGTAAATTTTGAGCAAATGTTTCACACATCAATATGAATTAAATAAAGCACAAAAATACATTTAAATAAAAATCTTAGACAAAATATTAATTAAATCACATATTGTAATCATTGAAGCTTTAGTGTAACTTAGTTATAAGTCATGTTATAAGAAAACATGAAAAGATTTATAAAATACATTAAAATAAATACTGTAAATATGTTTAGCAACTTAAAAAGAGTTGTTCTTTCCTCAATGTACATCGTCATCCTCACCTTACAAAGAACACTCTCTAGTAATCTTCTTTGTACAAGCCCTCAAGTGTCCCCCTCTCCAAAATCTCACAGAAGAATTTTAGAAGCTTTCAACAAAGAAAACCTAAAGTGAAAACCCTAGGACACACAAAAAGAAGACTTTTCTAAACCTAGAGAATAGCCTTCATAGCCAAAAGTGATCACGATATTAAATTATACGTTCTTATATAATATGGGTACCTAATCCTTCAACAAATTCTTTAAGAAATACTTATAAATTTATCAAAATGCAAGTTTAGGTGTGGGAGTGCTGAGGGAACGACACGAGCACGACACTGCAAGCTATGGCATGCCACCTTCACACCATGTGGGTGTCACCTTTTTGGGTGAGAAAAACCTGTACCACTTATGCCATGGGGGTGTCACATTCTTTATGGCACGATGCAGACATGCTACTTCTGTAGCATGTGTGTACCCTCCTTTGCTTGTTCCTTTTGAATTTTTTAGCTCCCAAAAGCACTCCTAACACTTATATCATTCAACATGAACAAACTGTCTTTCACAAGTGTAAAATTATCATAATCATGCAATTAAGTGTTGAATTAACCACATAAAATAGCATGGAAGAAGAACCTAAGCCCAAGAGACCAAGTTAAAATGTTTTACCAAACTTAGAAAAAAATACCCTTATGACTTAAGAGCAAACCAAAAAGCCCATCATCATCTTTTTCTAATACACTTAAGAAGCATAAATTAGGCTAATAGTTCTATAATTCATATAAGTGTATAAAAAGCCTACTATCAAAATTCCATTTGTTGAAGATTTATAATAGATGCCCAATTATATTATGTTCATGAAAGAAAGTCCTTAATAAAAAATGAAAATTAGGTCATTTTAAGACTATGGCCTTGACTGAGCAGTGTAGTTCTATCCTATAGAATACACTTCCGTAAAACATAAGAATCAAAGTTGTTTCACTATTCCCTACACCTTAAGAGATGAGTTCTTTGGAAAAGGCTTATGTGACCAAGAAGCTAACATTAATTTCATATCATTATCAATATTTAAGAGATTAGGACTTGGAGAGGTTCAACCTACCATTGTGACCTTTCATGCTAATCATTCAATTATCTTGGGGAGTTATAAAAGATGTCATATATGAAGTGGATAAATTTATTTTTTTTTTATTTTAGACATGAAAGAAGATAAAAAAATCCAATAATATTATGTACATCTTCATTAGGCACTAGAAGGGCTAAGAATAATGTTAAGAAATAAGAACTTATTATGAGAGTTAATGATCTAAAGTTACATTTAATATTTTGAAATGAATGAAGTTTATTATTAGGATGATTCTTCTTATAAAACAGATGTGGTGGATGAGTGCATGGAAAGAAAATTTAAAGATTATTATCAAATTGACCCAATATAACATGATTTGATTGAGATAAAGTCAACTATATTAATTGAAGCAATCCCTAAAGGGGAGAATTCCTTAAGCCATTAGATACCTAAAAAATTTCTAAAAAATAATTCCATTTATAGTTTAGGCACTTGATTTATAATTTAACACTCTTCTAAAAAATTTTAAATGTGCTTCTTTAAGAGAATCTTCCACTTTGCCCATAATCATTTCTTGTGATTTAAGTGAGTTACAAGCGGCAAAGTTAACAAGAATATTGATAAATTTTATGAAAGCCTTTAAATCGAGCAAAGTAGAGATCAAAAGAATTAGCCCTCTCATATGCACGCATAAGATATTAATGGAAGAGAATCATGAACCAACGACTAATCCCCAAAGGAAACTTGACCATTTCTTGAAGGATATAATGAAAAAGGATATTCTTAAATGGCTTGATATAGGCATAATATATCCTATATGTGATAGTTATTGGTTGAGTCCTATTCATTATGTTTTTAAGAAATGAGGAGTGACTATAGTGGATAATGATATAAATATGCTTATATATACTAGTAGTGTCATCAGTTGAATAATATGTATTGACTATAAGAAATTGAACAAAGCTACTAGAAAGGATAATTTTTTATCACCTTTCTTGATCAGAAGCTAGATAGACTAGTAAATCACTACTTTTTATATTTCTTAGTTAGTTATTTACTATATCACCAAATTCCTATAACATCAAAAGACCAAGATAGGATAACGTTCACTCCTTCTTATGATAATTATAAATTTAGAAGGATGCCCTTTGGACTATACATTGCCTCTACCACCTTTAAGAGATGCATAAGGTACATATTTTTTTATCTTACTGAGAGGGAGATCGAGGCTTTCATTGATGACATTTCTTGGTTGGGTACATCTTTGGATACATGTCTCGAACATCTAGCTAGATTCTTATAAAAGTTTGAAAAGAATAATCTTATGTTGAACTGAGAAGAAATTTATTTTATTGTCACTAAAGGCATAGTTTTAGGACACTTTTTAAGAACTCGATGAAAGTAGATCAGATGGAGATTCTAGTTATAGAAAAACTACCCAACCACTTTTGTTAAAGGAATTAAGAATTTCTTAGGGCATGTAGGATTAAAAGATAAATGTATGACTTAACTAAAATTTATAACCCATTGTGTCACTTCTTCGAGAAGGATGTGCACTTTAACTTTGATATTAAGTGCCTCGTAGCCTTTAAAATTTAAAAGAAGGGAAAAAAACCTAATCATAGAACCCATGATAGTTGCACCTTATTGAGAATATCCATTTGAACTTATGTAAGATGAAAGTGATAATGGAGTACAAGTTTTCTTAGGATAGAGAAAAGATAAGGATTTTTATGTGAAAGACTATGTTAGTAGAACTCTAAATGAGGCACAAGTCAAATAAACTACCATCAAATATGAATAACTAGCAATGTTATTCTTATTTGACAAATTTAGATCCTAATGAATTAGTAATGTGAAAAAATTATATAATGATCAATTAAAAATCAGGTATCTTGTGACTAATAATAATGTCAAATCCAACTTAATCTCATGGTTACTGTTAACCTCACTTTTGTTTGAGGTTTAGTTTTCCCTCTTTAGTAGCCTAAGGTCTAGCTATAGGATTTTCTGTTGGCTGCTCCTAGAAAACTAGAAAAAGAACCCTCACTATTAGAAACTCTAAACTCCTCTTTGCTCAACTTGAAGCTCCACATATTGGTCATAACCTCTAGCACTTAGTAGGTGGGGTCGGTATGGAGGTTCTCAAGGAGAGTCCCCATAGGACTGCTTGACTTTTAGGGTTGACCCTAGGTGTTGGTCTGGAACTAGTTCACTCACTGTCACTCACTTTCACTCCATTCACTTGCAACCCTAAACCCAAAATTGTTGACTTTGGTCTCTTGATCTTTTGGGAGACTCATGCAGATGGTCCCCTAGACCCACTAGCCCTAGGCTAGAGTTTAGCTAAGACCAGTACATAGAGGACCCAACTGGGGATTTCATTGGTCCTAGTTCATACATAGTTGTTGGCGCCCCAATTCTACCAAAATATCCAACTTGGTCTTTTGCCCTTAAATCCATCCAAATTACCTAAATCCCCCAAACTCGAAATTTAACCAAAATTCCCAATTTCACCTAAAATACCCAAATTTTTTCAAAAATCATTTCAAACCATTTCAAAATACCCAAATTGCCCCAAAACCACCCATAATTGCCAAAATCACCAAAAAAACCCCTCAAATTTGCCAAAATTACAAAAATACCCTTGGCACCCCGAACTTTCCCAAAATAACCAAAATCACTTCAAATTTCTCCAAAACCAATTTGGACCCTTCAATTGAACACAATTTGGCCAATTTGACCATTTTAACCAAAACTCCCAGTTGCCTTTAAAGGCCCAATTTCCCCAAGTATACCTCAAATATCCATCAATTTGGCCCCAATTCTCCCCAATTTCAATCCTAAACTCAAACTGATCTTTCGAACTAAATCCAAGCCTAACTGATCAATGCTTTGAGCTCAATTTTGATCCAAGTCAAACCTTCAATTTTGACCATATGACTTAACCCCACCAAATTAAACCACCTCCTGGCCTACTATATTTTCCCCAATTTGAATCCTAAATTCTTCTAAACAATCCTACACATCAGATTGGACCTTCAATTGGCCTTGGTGAAGCCTTAATTTCATTTAATTTTAACTTAAGTCCAAAACCCCCAAATTGGCTATGCCCCCAAATGTCTTCCAATTGAATGTCCAAACCCCAAATTTGACACCCAATTTATATTGAAAATTCTTTATGACATTTTTATAGACCATTTTCAACCATAAATTTGAACCTAACTCAAAATTAGCCCAATCTCATTATTCATAAAAATCATTTCTATCCACTGTAAAAATTTGAAAATTATTTAATTAAGTTCAAGTATTAAAGTTGATTATCTAAGGAACCTTGTACTTTTGTACAAAAATAATTATATTAAACTAAATACACTTGGAAAAATTATGAAAAGTAGTTTTCTGAGTTTCTTGTGATCAGAGACACTTAAAAAAAATAAAGACTATTTTTAAAAAAATACTTAATTTTCAAGCTTTATTTTGAATTTAAAAATAAATATCAAAATGTATCAAAATGTACCTAATGGTTTCTTGATCACTTGAAACTCATTAAAATATTTTTCCTAATTTTTTTAAGTTAAAAATAAATTTTAATAGCTTAAGAAATGAATTTCCCTTATTTTCTCATCAAAATAATTATAATGAATAAATAAAAATTATTAAAATATAAAATTTGATTCTCTAAGTTTTCTGAACTTAAAGGAGTCTAATAAAAATATAAAAATATTGTTTTGTAATTAAAACATTATTTTCTATTTAATTAAATCATTGAAACTTGTTAATAATTAAATAATAATAATAATAATTTAATTCAAAAAATTATGAAATTTTGTCTAAGTATTTCTCTACCCTAGGTAAACCTCTAATAATTTTCTCATAAATAAAAAAAATTATCTTGTAAAGTTAAATAAATCAATTTCTAAAAAAGCATATTTTCTGGGTTTAAATAAATATTTAAATTAAATTAAATTTTGGTGAGTGCACATATTCTTCTCTAACATTTTAATTACCTCATGGATATGACACTCTAAACCCTCAATGTCATTTGAGTTGTGTTTAATGAGTTATGAGGTGAAGTGCCCCAAGGGCAAAGTAGTCATTCTAGATTTTAGTGCCTTAATCAAAATTTAGGATTAACCAAGGGAAAGTGGGTAATTTTGATCTTAATGAACATGTTTGGATGATTGAAATAAAATGAGATTAAAAGGTAGAAACTCACTCACCATCCTTGCACAACATCATAATTCTCCTAGTCTTCAAACGATTCTTAAGTGATGGGCTTAAGCTGGAAATATGATAATTTACTTTTCTTAAGCCCAATGTTGAGGATGACATGATCATTTAATAAGAATATATGTCACTTCAATCAAAATTTTGATAATCATCATTTCACTTATTTTGATTGTTAAAGGCTTAGAAGTGACCTAGGCTCAATGTCTAAATTCAATTGATTGGATTTAGAAGATAACATGATTGGTGATTAACATCTTTAAAAGCTACAAGCCTGACCTTAATTGCAGGCAACACATTCTTTAAATGACATAAACTTGCCTTAGGGGCACCCACTCACATAACTCTTAAATGAAACACTAATTGATTAATCGAGTATCCTATACTTTGGATAATTGAATCGTCAAGCTTCACTGAGCAACGGGGTAGTCACACTTCGACCTTGGATGATTAATGGAACAATATGATAAGTTCAAAATGAACTCGGAATATTTTCAGGGACCTTCAAAATGGTCCAAGGTCATGTCTTGAGTATTTTGAAAACTATTGGACATTCTTAAGGGCAAACCAGACTTGCCATATTTTTGTTCTAAAATCATCCACTAGAATCTTCTGAGATTCATAAAGTCATAACTTGGGGTTTGGTAACTAATTCTTCATCTACTCCTTTAATATAAATTCCCTGCAAAACTATATACCTGCCTTGTAAATACTAACCTTTCAGGCACAGGAACGAGAAGAATCGACATGTACACTTTTAAATTAATGCATTTACCTTTTTATACTTCTTGCCTCAAGCTTGCATGTTAAACAACAATGTCACCCTGCGTGAAAACCAAAACTGATAGAATAGCCATAAAACCAAAACCAAAACTAAAAAATAATCAAAATAAAATTCACCACCATAACATTTAAAATATAAGACATCTCAAAATTTAATCACAAACATCATAAAACCACAATTGCAACTATATTAAGACATCTCTATTGGATGATTGGGAATCCATTGGAGGAGGTAAAGTACGGTTGCTAACGAGATTTCCCATGGTTTAAATGAAAGTATGGAGCTCATTAAGTTGAATTTAGTAAATTCATTTGGACTAAGTGAATCCGAAAGAAAATAATGATGCTGAAATGAGGGAACCATAGGATCCTAACCGGTGTAGCACTAATCAACTTTAATATGCTCCAAAATATTTAAAAAACCATAACCATAGGAACATTTGATTTGACTGCATAACCTGACATATTAGAAAACTTAAACTCTTCACGACGAGGAGCTTGGAGTTAGCATTGTGGGCAGCACGACCATCTTCAACAGCAAAACATGTCTTCATCAGCTAAACCACTCCTTAGAATTAAACAACAAGACATAGAATTTCAAGGTTGTTTGCTTATGCAACACAAATCCTCAACCTATCTTTAGGCCTTTGTATGGTTCTGCTATACAACATAAGCCCTGACTTGTCTAGGGATTCCAAGGTTGTCGTTCCTTACGACCTAAATCCTCACATCTTCTAGGTTATTCGTGTGATTGTTTCACTCAAGTGTAAGCTCTAATTAATAAACTTGGCAGGATGAAACATCTAAATAATTTCTCTCCAAAATTGAAGTCAAACCATAGGGTATCTTGGAAAGTCACTGAGGTTCTCCTCCGGATATATGACATTTCCTAGTCTCTCTTCATTTTGGATTCCATAATGTGTTTCAAATTTGAGTCATTCCCCTTTCACACTTCTTTGTCCAATCTCTTTGAAAAGTTCTATCCTTTGAAACTCTTTGAAGACAATATCCCCTGATTTTTATTGAGAATTTTCTTGAGTGACTTCAGTCATTTATGATGTAATTAACTATAGGGGTTTGCCATTATAGGAAGTTTTTTTCGAACCCAGCTTAATATAAACCCTATTTAATTCTTCGTATTAAATAGGAGAACTTGTCGGCAAATAAAATGGTTTTCGCAGACCAAACGAATTACATATATTTCTTAGCTTATTTGATCGAGCCTCACCCTCAAGTCTCGTGTTTATCTTTCTGGATATATACATGGCTTGAGCTGCAGTGCTCTTTCATNAGTACTTAAAGATCTCACCAGCCCATTCTAAAAGATTTAGATTATAAGCCACTTAGCTAGGACATGGTGTGGACACATCTAAGCAATTCTTAATATCTATCCCAAGGTTTATAAGTCTCTCTATATACTTGGCTGTAGGAAAAGGATGTTATTCTTACATTTGCAAATTTTTAATGGAAGGAAGTATTTGCCCTAGAATCTTTAGGCTAAGTTAATCCAAGTAGTGATTGATGCTATTGCTAAAGAGTTCAACCACATCTTATCTTTATCGCTCAATGAGAAGAGAATATTGTTATCTAATAGCATCATTGGACATACTCTTATACCTAAAAGAGACACATTGTTCTAAGGAATCATCTAAGAGAATGTTTGGGTCTTCAGTGAGTGCTCTCCAAACTGATTATTTTGAATAATATAGATGATTGCAAGTATTTGTTTTAAATGTATTAAATTTTAAGATATAATAATTAATTCACATGTGAATTTCCACTGTTGATGGGTTAACATACTTCTTAAGAGGTTTAGGTTGATATTCTATAGGTTTGCCGATTTGAATTATTCCTTTTTAAGTCTTTGGATACTTCAAAAATTTTATTACTTTTTTGATTTCAGGATCAAATGGCACTAATTCAACTAATTTAGTCCTATGCATGAAATTACAGACATTAACAAAAGTTAATCTAATCTAAATTTAAAAAAACCAAATAAAAATTCATAACAGATAAAACAACTAATGTGCATCACACCAAAAATAAAAATAAAAAGATGCAATACATTTTTCAGGATTTTTCAAAACTAGATAATAGAGTAGAGAAACAATAAACTAAGCAAACCATGAAATATAAATAAAAAAAGTTCAAACCAAAACTCTAAATGGTTCGGTTAAAATTATTCTGATGTAAAAGAACAACTTTGTCTCCCCAATAATGATGCCAAGAACTTGATGCCTGAAAGTACTGTGAAGAATTTGACAATCATGTAAGTATATGTGTCACTTGAATAATATTTATAAATCGAGCCCGTGTGTCGATACCACAAAGAATCTGGTCAATTTTTCTAACTAGTGAACTTCTGATTTTCCAAACCTTTAAGTACAGTCTGAAGTATCAGATTTATAGAAGGTTAAGAGAACTTAAAATCCTAAAAAAGAAAAAGTCAAACTAGGTATTAGAGATTTTATATGTGATAAAAAGCATACTCTTATAACTTATATTATGTGAACCTTCAAATTTTTCCAAGACATCTCAATATTGTTATTGAAAACTAGGGAAAGTTTCTCATTATCTTATGTCTAGGTTCATAAAAACTGTTGGAAACCTAAATTACAGTTAAGGGGCTTAACCATGTAAGGATTTCTAGGATTCCTTTAGTCCCTATCAAAAGTACAATCTCTTACAGGCAATATGTCTATTCTACTAGGTGAATATGTGTTAAACAACTTGTTCTTCTAGTAAAAGATTAGAAGTCCAAGGTCGTAAATGTTTTCAACTTTTTAATTGATCAAAATAAAAGTAAATTTTGAGCAAATGTTTCACACATCAATATAAATTAAATAAAGCACAAAAATACATTTAAATAAAAATCTTAGACAAAATATTAATTAAATCACATATTGTAATCATTGAAGCTTTAGTGTAACTTAGTTATAAGGCATGTTATAAGAAAACATGAAAAGCTTTATAAAATACATTAAAATAAATATTGTAAATATGTTTAGCAACTTAAAAAGAGTTGTTCTTTCCTCAATGTACATCTTCGTCCTCACCTTACAAAGAACACTCTCTAGTAATCTTCTATGTACAAGCCCTCAAGTGTCCCCCTCTCCAAAATCTCACAGAAGAATTTTAGAAGCTTTCTCCATAGAAAACCTAAAGTGAAAACCCTAGGATACACAAAAAGAAGACTTTTCTAAATCCAGAGAATAGCCTTCGTAGCCAAAAGTGATCACGATATTAAATTATACGTTCTTATATAATATGGGTACCTAATCCTTCAACAAATTCTTCAAGAAATACTTATAAATTTATCAAAATGCAAGTTTAGGTGGGGTAGTGTTGAGGGAACGACACAAGCACGACACTGCAAGCAATGGCATGCCACCTTCACACCTTGTGGGTGTCACCTTTCTGGTGAGAAAAACCTATACCACTTCTGCCATGGGGGTGTCACATTCTTTATGGCGCAACGCAAACATGCTACTTCTGTAGCATGTGCGTACCCTCCTTGTTCCTTTTGAATTTTTAGCTCCCAAAAGCACTCCTAACACTTATATCATTCAACATGAACAAACTGTCTTTCATAAGTGTAAAATTATCATAATCATGCAATTAAGTGTTGAATTAACCACCTAAAATAGCATGGAAGAAGAACTTAAGCCCAAAAGACCAAGTAAAAATCTTTTACCAAACTTAGAAAAAAATACCCTTATAACTTACAAGCAAACCAAAAGCCCATCGTCATCTTTTTCTAATACACTTAAGAAGCATAAATTAGGCTAATAGTTCTATAATTCATATAAGTGTATAAAAATCCTACTATCAACATTCCATTTGTTGAAGATTTATAATAGATGCCCAATTATATTATGTTCATGAAAAAAAATCCTTAATAAAAAATGAAAATTAGGTAATTTTAAGACTATGGCCTTGACTGAGCAGTGTAGTTCTATCCTATAGAATACACTTCCGTAAAACATAAGAATCAAGGTTGTTTCACTATTCCCTACACCGTAAGAGATGAGTTCTTTGGAAAAAGCTTATGTGACCAAGAAGCTAACATTAATTTCATATCAATATCAATATTTAAGAGATTAGGACTTGGAGAGGTTCAACCTACCATTGTGACCTTTCATGCTAATCATTCAATTATCTTGGGGAGTTATAAAAGATGTCATATATGAAGTGGATAAATTTATTTTTTTTTATTTTAGACATGAAAGAAGATAAAAATATCCAATAATATTATGTACATCTTCATTAGGCACTAGAAGGGCTAAGAATAATGTTAAGAAATAAGAACTTACTATGAGAGTTAATGATCTAAAGTTACATTTAATATTTTGAAATGAATGAAGTTTATTATCGGGATGATACTTCTTATAAAACAGATGTGCTGGATGAGTGTGTGGAAAGAAAATTTAAAGATTATTATCAAATTGACCCAATATAGCATGATTTGATTGAGATAAAGTCAACTATATTAATTGAAGCAATCCTTAAAGGGGAGAATTCATTAAGCCATTAGATACCTAAAAAATTTCTAAAAAATAAATCCATTTATAGTTTAGGCACTTGATTTATAATTTAACACTCTAAAAAATTTTAAATGTGCTTTTTTAAGAGAATCTTCCACTTTGCTCATAATCATTTCTTGTGATTTAAGTGAGTTACAAGAGGCAAAGTTAACGAGAATATTGAGAAATTTTATGAAAGCCTTTAAATCGAGCAAAGTAGAGATCAAAAGAATTAGCCCTCTCATATGCAAGCATAAGATATTAATGGAAGAGAATTATGAACCAACGACTAATCCCCAAAGGAGACTTAACCATTTCTTGAAGGATATAATGAAAAAGGATATTCTTAAATGGCTTGATATAGGCATAATATATCCTATATCTGATAGTTATTGGTTGAGTCCTTTTCATTATGAAATGAGGAGTGACTATAGTGGATAATGATATAAATATTCTTATATATACTAGTAGTGTCTTCAGTTGAATGATATGTATTGACTATAAGAAATTGAACAAAGCTACTAGAAAGGATAATTTTTTATCACCTTTCTTGATCAGAAGCTAGATAGACTAGTAAACCACTACTTTTTATATTTCTTAGTTAGTTATTTAATATATCACCAAATTCCTATAACATCAAAAGACCAAGATAGGATAACATTCACTCGTTCTTATGATAATTATAAATTTAGAAGGATGCTCTTTGGACTATATATTGCCTCTACCAGCTTTAAGAGATGCATAATGTACATATTTTTTTATCTTACTGAGAGAGAGATTGAAGCTTTCATTGATGACATTTCTTTGTTGGGTACATCTTTGGATACATGTCTCGAACATCTAGCTAGATTCTTATAAAAGCTTGAAAAGGATAATCATATGTTGAACTAAGAAGAAATTTATTTTATTATCATTAAAGGCATAGTTTTAGGAGACTTTTTAAGAAACTGATGAAAGTAGATCAGATAAAGATTCTAGTTATAGAAAAACTACCCAACCACTTTTGTTAAAGGAATTAAGAATTTCTTAGGGCATGCAGGATTAAAAGATATATGTATGACTTAACTAAAATTTCTAACCCATTGTGTCACTTCTTCGAGAAGGATGTGCACTTTAACTTTGATATTAAGTGCCTCGTAGCCTTTAAAATGTAAAAGAAGGGAAAAAAACCTAATCATAAAACCCGTGATAGTTGCAGCTTATTGAGAATATCCATTTGAACTTATGTATGATGAAAGTGATAATGGAGTACAAGTTTTCTTAGGATAGAGAAAAGATAAGGATTTTTATGTGAAAGACTATGTTAGTAGAACTCTAAATGAGGCACAAGTTAAATAAACTACCATCAAATATGAATTACTAGCAATGTATTCTTATTTGACAAATTTAGATCCTAATGGATTAGTAATGTGAAAAAATTAAATAATGATCAATTAAAAATCAGGTATCTTGTGAATAATAATAATGTCAAATCCAACTTAATCTGATGGATACTGTTAACCTCACTTTTGGTTGAGGTTTAGTTTTCCCTCTTTAGTAGCCTAAGGTCTAGCTATAGGATTTTTCTGTTGACTGCTCTTAGAAAACTAGAAAAGGAACCCTCACTATTAGAAACTCTAAACTCCTCTTTGCTCAACTTGAAGCTCCACATATTGGTCCTAACCTCTAGCACTTAGTAGGTGGGGTCAGTATGGAGGTTCTCAAGGAGAGTCCCCATAGGACTGCTTGACTTTCAGGGTTGACCCTGGTTGTTGGTCTGGAGCTAATTCACTCACTATCACTCACTTTCACTCCATTCACTTGCAACCCTAAACCCAAAATTGTTGACTTTGGTCTCTTGATCTTTTGGGAGACTCATGCAGATGATCCCCTAGACCCACTAGCCCTAGGCTAGAGTTTAGCTAAAACTAGTACATAGAGGACCCAACTGTGGATTTCATTGGTCCTAGTTCATGCATAGTTGTTGTCACCCCAATTCTACCAAACTATCCAACTTGGTCTTTTGCCCTTAAATCCATCCAAATTACCTAAATCCCCTAAACTCGAAATTTAACCAAAATTTCCAATTTCACCTAAAATACCCAAATTTGTTCAAAAATCATTTCAAACCATTTCAAAATGCCCAAATTGCCCAAAACCACCCATAATTGCCAAAATCACCATAAAACCCCTCAAATTTGTCAAAATTACAAAAATACCATTGGCACCCCAAACTTTCCAAAAATAACCAAAATCACTTCAAATTTCTCCAAAACCAATTTGGACCCTTCAATTGAACCCAATTTGGCCAATTTGACCATTTTGACCAAAGCTCTCAATTGCCTTTAAAAACCCAATTTCCCCAAATACACCTTAAATATCCATCAATTTAGCCCCAATTCTCCCCAATTTCAATCCTAAACTCAAACTGATCTTTCGAACTAAATCCAAGCCTAATTGACCCATGCTTTGAGCTCAATTTTGATCCAAGTCAAACCTCCAATTTTGACCATATGACTTAACCCCACCAAATTAAACCACCCCATGGCCTACTCAATTTTCCCAATTTGAATCTTAAATTCTTTTAAACAATCCTACACATCAATTTGGATCTTCAATTGGCCTTGGTGAAGCCTTAATTTCATTTAATTTTAACGTAAGTCCAAAACCCCCAAATTTGCCTCAAGTTGGCTATGCCTCCAAATGTCATCCAATTGAATGTCCAAACCCCAAATTTGACACCCAATTTATATTGAAAATTCTTTATAACATTTTTATAGACCATTTTTAACCATAAGTTTGAACCTAACTCAAAATTAGCCCAATCTCACATTATTCATAGAAATCTTTTCTATCCACTGTAAAAATTTGAAAATTATTTGATTAAGTTCAAGTATTAAAGTTGATTATCTAAGGAACCTTGTACTTTTGTACAAAAATAATTATATTAAACTAAATACACTTGGGAAAATTATGAAAAGTGGTTTGCTGAGTTTCTTGTGATCGGAGACACTTGAAAAAAATAAAGACTATTTTTGAAAAAATACTTAATTTTGAAGCTTTATTTTGAATTTAAAAATAAATATCAAAATGTTCCTAATGGTTTTTTGATCACTTGAAACTCATTAAAATATTTTTCCTAATTTTTCTAAGTCAAAAATAAATTTAAAAGCTTAAAAAAAGAATTTCCCTTATTTTCTCATCAAAATAATTATAATGAATAAATTAAAATTTATTAAAATATAAAATTTGATTCTCTGAGTTTTTTGAACTTAAAGGAGTCTAATAAAAATGTAAAAATATTGTTTTGTAATTAAAACATTATTTTTTATTTAATTAAATCATTGAAACTTGTTAATAATTAAATAATATTAATAATAATTTAATTCAAAAAATTATGAAATTTTGTCTAAGTATTTCTCTAACCTAGGGAAACCTCTAATAATTTTATCATAAAAAAAAATTATCTCGGAAAGTTAAATAAATCGATTTCTAAAAAAGCATATTTTTGTGTTTAAATAAATATTTAAATTAAATTAAATTTTGGGGAGTCCACATATTCTCCTCTAACATTGTAATTACCTCATGGATATGACACTCTAAACCCTCAAAGTCATTTGAGTTGTTTTTAATGAGTTATGAGGTGAAGTGCCCCAAGGGCAAAATAGTTGTTCTAAATTTTTGTGCCTTAATAAAAATTTAGGATTAACCAAGGGAAAGTGGGTAATTTTGATCAGAATGAACATGTTTGGATGATTGCAATACAATGAGATTAAAAGGTAGAAACTCACTCACCATACTTGCACAACATCATAATTCTCCTAGTCTTCAAACGATTCTTAAGTGATGGGCTTAAGCTGGAAAGATGATAGTTTACTTTTCTTAAGCCCAATGTTGAGAATGACGTGATCATTTAATAAGAATATATGTTTGATTGTTAAAGGCTTAGAAGTGACCTAGGCTCAATGTCTAAATTCAATTGATCGGATTTAGAAGATAACATGATTGGTGATTAACATCTTTAAATGCTACAAGCCTGACCTTAATTGCAGGCAACACAATCTTTAAATGACCTAAAATTGCCTTAGGGGCACCCACTCACATAACTCTTAAATGAAACACTAATTGATTAATCGAGTATCCTATTCTTAGGATAATTGAATCGCCAAGCTTCACTGAGCAACGGGGTAGTCTCACTTTGACCTTGGATGATTAATGGAACAATATGATAAGTTCAAAATGAACTCAGAATATTTTCAGGGACCTTCAAAATGATCCAAGGTCATGTCTTCAGTATTTTGAAATCTATTGGACATTCTTAAGGGCAAACCAGACTTGCCATATTTTTGTTCTAAAATCATCCACTAGGATCTTCTGAGATTCATAAAGTCATAACTTGGGGTTTGGTTACTAAACCTTCATCTACTCCTGTAATTTAAATTCCCTGTAAAATTATATACATGCCTTGTAAATACTAATCTTTCAGGTAGAAGAATGAGAAGAAATGACATGTACACTTTTAAATTAATGCATTTACCTTTTTGTACTTCTCACCTCAAGCTTGCATGTTAAACAACAATGTCACCCTGCATGAAAACCAAAACTGCTAGGATAACCATAAAACCAAAACCAAAACTAAAAATCAATCAAAATAAAATTCACCACCATAACATTTAAAATATAAGACATCTCAAAATTTAATCACAAACATCACAAAACCACAATTGCAACTATATTAAGACATCTCTATTAGATGATTGGGAATCCCTCAGAGGAGGTAAACTACGGTTGCTAACGAGATTTCCCATGGTCTAAATGAAAGTATGGAGCTCATTGAGTTGAATTTAGTAAATTCATTTGGACTAAGTGAATCCGAAAGAAAATAATGATGCCAAAATGAGGGAACCATAGGGTCCTAACCGGTTTAGCTCTAATCAACTTTAATATGCTCTAAAATATTTAAAAAATCATAACCATAGGAACATTTGATTTGACTGCATAACCTGACATATTAGAAAACTTAAACTCTTCACGACGAGGAGCTTGAAGTTAGCATTGTGGGCAACACGACCATCTTTAATAGCAAAACATGTCTTCATCAGCTAAACCACTCCTTAGAATTAAACAACAAGTCATTGAATTTCAAGGTTGTTTGCTTATGCAACATAAATCCTCAACTTATCTTTAGGCCTTTGTATGGTTTTGCTATACAACATAAGCCCTGACTTGTCTAAGGATTCCAAGGTTGTCGTTCCTTACGACCTAAATCCTCAGATCTTCTAGGTTATTCATGTGATTGTTTCACTCGAGTGTAAGCCCTAATTAATAAAATTGGCAGGATGAAACATTTAAATAATTTCTCTCCAAAATTGAAGCCAAACCATAGGGTAGCTTGGAAAGTCACTGAGAATCTCCTCCGGATCTGTGACATCCCCTAGTCTCTCTTCATTTTGGATTCCATAATGTGTTTCAAATTTGAGTCATTCCCCTTTCACACTTCTTTGTCCAATCTCTTTGAAAAGTTCTATCCTTTGAAACTCTTTGAAGACAATATCCCCTGATTTTTATCGAGAATTTTCTTGAGTAACTTCAGTCATTTATGATGTAATTAACTATAGGGGCTTGTCTTTATAGGAAGTTTTTTTCGAACCCAGCTCAATATAAACCCTATTTAATTCTTCGTATTAAATAGGAGAACTTGTCGACAAATAAAATGTTTTTCATGAACCAAATGAATGACATATATTTCTTAGTTTATTTGATCGAGCCTCACCCTCAAGTCTTCTGTTTATCTTTCTGGATATATACATGGCTTGAGCTGCAGTGCTCTTTCATTTAACATATGAAAGATATGGGATCAGTTTGATTTCATATTTTTCTAAACTTATATATATATGTAAATTAAATGACTTTCTAAAGAAGGCGACGAGATTTTAATTTCGGTGACCCACGACTTCCAATGGGCAACTCCTCAACTTTTAAGTGCTGACAGATAATTTTATTACAAAACTTTAAGATTGAGATTTGCAATTGAAAATGTATTGCTAGTAGAGTAGTTGATCACTTATCATGAATTAAGCGATGTTCTAAATCAAATTAATGAGAATTTTCTTAATAAAATACTAATACTTTTATTACAGAACTTTAAGATTGAGATTTACGATTGAAAATGTTTTGATAATCGAGTAAATGATCACTTATCATGACTTTAAAAGAAAAATTCTAAGGATGTTCTAAATCAAATTAATGAGAATTTTCTTAATAAAAACTAATTTTAATTATGAACCAAGTATTCTTCAGTATGCTGAGATTGTTAATTAATTTTTTGGTGGAATAATTCCTTATAATTATTCATCTCATGAAAGAAAGAAATATTTTTCAGATAGTAGATTCTAATTTTTGGATGAACCTTACCATTCTAAGAGATGTAAGGACCAAATCATTAAGTGGTTTGTGCCTCTAGTAGAAGTAGAAAAAAATATTATATTGTGCCATCAGTACAATTTTGGAGGTTATTTTAGAGATTTTAGAACTAATTCTAAGATCATACAATCTTGACTCTACTAGTCTACATTTTTAAAGAATGTTAATGAATATATTTAAAAATGTGATAAGTCTTATTTGGAAGTAAAATTTCTAAGAGGATTGAAATATCCATGAATTTTATGGAAGTAGAAATATTTTATTTTTATGTTAAAGGCTTTATGGTACAATTTATACCATATTTAGGAAATTAATATATTTTAATTGGAGTAGATTATGTCTCAAATTGGATTAAAGCAGTGGACCTACCTAGAAGTGATTCACAAGGCATTTAAATGTCTTTAAGAAATACCTTTTTAGTATATTTAGAACACATAGTTATTATTAGCAATAAAGGGGGTAACTTTTATAATAAATTTATTGAGAAATTAATTACGATGCATGGGAATAAACATATAATTTGTATAGCATATCACCCTAAAACTAGTGATTTATGAGAAGTTTCAAATAAGGAGATCAAGATAATTTTTGGAGAAACTGTTAACCATAGTAGAAAGGATTGGCCTTTAGGTCAGATAACCCATTGAGCTTAAAGGACTACTTTTAATACTACCATATGTATGTTGCTATCACTGTTAATATTTGGAAACGCCTATTATTTATCTATTTGATTAAAACATAAGAATTATTAAGAAATTAATTAGGTAAATTATAATATCAAATATGTGATAAAGAAATGATTAATAAAGTTGAATAAGTTAAAAGCGATTTGAATGCAAGTTTGTGAGAATGCAAAAAAATTAATAAAAAAACATATGATAATGTGACATGATCAGAAGCTCATTAGAGAAGATTTTAAGCTTGGAAATAGATTATATCATTCATGATTGAAATTATTTCTAGAAAATTAAAGTTCAAGTTGTGTGGTCCATTCACTATATTAAAGGTTTATCCCTTTGAAGCTATAGATATTGAGGATAGACGGAATATTCATATTTTTAACATTGATAAACAAAAGTTGAAGCTGTATTTAAGTAGAGATATAATAAGTACTAGTGAAACACAAGTTAGAATCTAGCTTTGTTTAGCTGAGAAAATTAAACCAAGAATATCTCAGAAGGAAACCCAAGACTTATCATATTGTATATTTTCTTCTTTAGATTAAATTGTGTGCCCAATATAGACTAAAAAATATAGTTTTTTAAATTTTGCACCGAGCACTATAACGCCTAACTCAAGTGTTGCAGTGCTTCCTCAAGACTACTCAAGCATCAAAATGCTTTATTCTGGTCATCCAACACCATAGGGCCACAATCAAGTGTCATAGGAGTTCCTTCTTTTTCTATTTGACAGTACCCTATTTAACTTCTTAGATTTATTTGAGCATTGTAGTGCTACCATTATATCACAGTGGTGCCTCTTGCACTTTTGATAAATACTTTTTTTTTATCTTCACCTCCTCACGTGACCATCCATTACCTATAAATTGGGTTTACAAAGTGAGAATTATGGAAAAAATCTTAAGGATTGAAAGTTAAATTTCTTTCTTATTTTCCTTTCATTTATTTGACTTATTTGCTAATTCTTCTTCCTTTATTTCTCTATTTAATTTAAAAAGCTCCCAAACTAAAGGCATTAAAAATTCATTTTTTTTAAATAAGAAATTTGTAAATGTCAAAGCATCAATTAGGTGTAACAAATTCTTATTGTCAAAGAAGTTGATTTCGGACATGGGTTTCCTAAATCTTGTGTTGAGAATAGAAAAGGGGACTGTGAGGTGAAAGCAGGAGGAAGAATCTATTATTAAAATAAAACCATTGTTTCTCTTATCCTTAGAGAGCTTTTAGTCAATAGGAAAGATAAGCTGACAATAAATGATTTCATGAGGGAAGTAATTAGACTTTAGTTCCACCTAAATTAAATTCATTTTCCAGACTCACTGACTTTGAAAATAATGATTATTCCTTGTATATGGCCTTTGATTTTAATCTAATTCAAAAAATCAACTTTCTAACTGATTCTCATATTGAATGGCATGTTAGAAAAGAGAAAATGATTAATTTTACTTACAATAATTTGAATATTGAGGAAGCCTTGCCACTACATCATATCCACTAAACTCCTTTCTTCAACCAATATTAGTGAGGTGGCATGGCATAAGTCATTTTTAATTTTTTTCATTCAAAAAAAATCAATTGATGTGAGGAGTGTATTTTATCTCTCGATCCAAAACATTATTAAGCGAGGAACCACCATCGGCCTTGGCTAGTCGTCCATTATTTATGCTTTGCATATAACAACAAGGCTCAGGAGTGAAAGTTTGGAGGAGCATCTTCATCCTAGATGAGCTATGATTAATGAGACCATTTTTTATATGATAAGACTATGTTTTAGAGAGGTGAGAGTTCTTCTACACCCAACCCTTCATAGGCCTGACTTTTTGCATCTAATTATTTGATATATGAATAGTTAAACACTCGGGTGATGATGTAGCTACTATTGAGTTGTGGATGTTGGTTATGAAGTGGCAGTACTCACTGAGCATGCCAAATTTCATCAAAATCAACATTGAATTAAAATTTGAGCTCATATAGAAGAGTTTCACAATTTTCTCTTGAAGAAGATTGAACAAAAAACTCAAAATACTTATCTCCCTTAAGTCCAACAAATATGGATGAATTATCAGCACATTCTCAATCTCACAAACTCTCTTTGATCTTGCTTTAGGACAATTAAACTCCTCTCTAGATGTGTGGCCTTCTCCTCCAAAATTTTCTCCCCTATACTGAAAAGAAAAGAACAGATGAATAAGCATCTAAAAATTTATCTTCATAGCTGTTGTTTTCCTCCCCTTTCATCTCAAAGTTTGAACCACTCCAACTGCCAATTTCTGTTTCGGGCACCATGGCGCACAGTGGCCGGCGCCTGGGTTCCAAACTTTCAGTTTGGAAACCTCATATCTAGTGCCTAAGCGCCAGTATCATAGAGTTTACGAGCTTATTACTTAAGAACTATTACACAAGAGACCAACGCCCTGACACCCTAGGAGCTGCGCCAACATTTTGACTTAACCAATTTGCTGCTTAATTTGAGAGGGTTCCAGTGTCTAGGCATCAGTGGTCGAGTGCCTGAGAGCCAATGACCAAATTTTCTCCAATCTTCAATTCTTTCCAATTCAATACTTGATGTTATCCTTTTCTGTTATCTCTAACCAAAACAACAAAAACCTTCCTCAAATGAAGTATCAACATATAAAATTCAAAAATACAAAGCACAACAAATGCAAAATTATCAATGCATCAGTCCACCTCCACATAATTTCTCCATTATATATTAAATAAACATTAATTCCTTAAAATTACTGAAAAAAGGGTCAACAATAAAAGATGTTGTAGGTTATCGAAGCATCCACTACAATGAAGATAGATATGTAAATAAATTGCATCTCTCATTCTCTCCAAGTAACTGGTAGAGAATTAACATGCAAGTTTTCTTCTATTCTCCTGGGTAGACGTAAGATCCAAGTTCTCCAATTTCATCTTTCATAATTAGTTTTGAAAAGGATATTCAATAAACTCTACGTGCTTTTGAAAATGAACTTAATTTAAGAAGTTATGTTTAATGTAAAAAACATGAGGGCACCATTGAATCTCTTCCCATTAAAGGTTAGATCATCATAAAAAAAATATAGTTAGCATTCTCTTTCAATTAGAATTAGAGAATAACTTGCCAAGTTGACATCACTTGATAAAAATTGCTTGAGGCAATTTTGATATGAATCTTATAGCCTATCTTAGCAAACAATTGTGATAACCACCCATGTGATATTAATTTCATGTGTTGGAAAGGGAACATATATTTTCTAGCTTTAATGAAATCTTCAATAAGGATTCTAAATTGATGGCTTGCCTTTGTATCATGACCATGATACATATAGTACATACTGAATTTCTTTAGGTAATTTAGGCCACTGCCTGCCTTAATTGATACATACCCCCTTGTAATATTTTTCATTTTGGATTTCTTCTATGATTTTAGCCGTGATGACTTCTAATGAGGTCACTGTTTGTACATGACAAGTTGAAGGTGATGACTTCTTATCATTCTTTGGTCTGCTCACCCATCTTCAAACTGAACTCACAAAAGAAAAGGTGTATTTCAGATTTTTAATAGTTAAAATAGTCATATTTTTTGTGTATAAATATAAAAAGTAAGGCTTAGGTGTTATATATATAAATGCATGCCAACTATTTGTATGCTGTTGATGCCCCTTATTTTTAGATAAAAGATTATACACTGTGTACAATCTTTGGATATACGAACTCCAAATTTNTTGATATATATATATATATATATATATATATATATATATATAAATTAAATGTCTTTCTAAAGAGGGCGACGAGATTTTAATTTTGGTGACCGACGGCTTCCAATGGGCAACTCCTTAACTTTTAAGTGCTGACAAATACTTTTATTACAAAACTTTAAGATTGAGATTTTTGATTGAAAATGTATTAATAATCGAGTAGCTGATCACTTACATGAATTAAGCAGAAAAATTCTAAGGATGTTCTAAATCAAATTAATGAGAATTTTCTTAAAAAAAAACTAATACTTTTATTATAAAACTTTAAGATTGAGATTTATGATTGAATTTTTTTTTATAATCGAGCAAATGATCACTTATCATGACTTTAAAAGAAAAATTCTAAGGATGTTTTAAATGAAATTAATGAGAATTTTCTTAATAAAAAACTAATTTTAATTTTTGAACCAAATATTCTTCAGTATACTGAGATTGTTAATTAAATTTTTGGTGGAATAATTCCTTATAATTATTCATCTCATGAAAGAAAGAAATATTTTTCAGATGGTAGATTCTAATTTTTGGATGAACCTTACCATTCTAAGAGAGGTAAGGACCAAATCATTAAGTGGTGTGTGCCTCTACTAGAAGTAAAATTTCTAAGAGGATTGAAATAATAATGAATTTTATGGAAGTAGAAATATTTTATTTTTATGTTAAAGGCTATATGGTACAATTTATACCATATTTAGGAAATCAATATATTTTAATTAGAGTAGATTTTGTCTCAAAGTGGATTAAAGCAGTGGACATACTTGGAAGTGATTCACAAGGCATTTAAATGTCTTTAAGAAATACTTTTTTAGTAGATTTAGAACACTTAATTATTATTAGCAATAAGGGGGGTAACTTTAATACTAAATTTATTGAGATATTAATTACTATGCATGGGAGTAAACATATAATTTGTATAGCATATCACCCTAAAACTAGTGATTTATGAGAAGTCTCAAATAGGGAGATCAAGGTAATTTTTGGAGAAACTGTTAACCATAGTAGAAAGGATTGGCTGTAACCCATTGAGATTAAAGGACTACTTTTAATACTCCCATATGTATGTCGCTATTACTGTTAATATTTGGAAAAGTCTATTATTTATCTATTTGATTAAAACATATGAATTAATAAGAAGTTAATTAAGTAAATTATAATATCAAAGATGTGATAAAGAAATGATTAATAAATTTGAATAAGTTAAAAGAGATTTGAATGCAAGTTCGTGGGAATGCAAAAAGATTAATAAAAAAACATATGCTAATGTGACATGATCGGAAGCTCATTAGAGAAGATTTTAAGCTTGGAAATAGATTATATCATTCATGATTGAAATTATTTCTAGAAAATTAAAGTTCAGGTTGTCTGGTCCATTCACTATAATAAAGGTTTATCCCTTTGAAGCTTTAGATATTGTGGATAGAAAGAATATTCATATTTTTAACATTGATAAACAAAAGTTGAAGTCATATTTAAGTAGAGATATAGTAAGTACTTGTGACACACAAGTTAGAATCTAGTTTTGTTTAGCTGGGAAAATTAAACCAAGAATATCTCAGAAAGAAACCCAAGACTTATCATATTTTATATTTTCTACTTTAGATTAAATTGTGTGCCCAATGTAGATTAAAAAATATAGGTTTTTAAAATTCTGCACCAAGCGCTATAACGCCCAACTCAAGTGTTGCAGTGCTTCATCAAGCCTACTCAAGCATTAAAATGCTTTATTATGGCTATCCAACACCATAGGGCCACAATCAAGTGTCATAGGAGTTCTTTCTTTTTCTATTTGACAGTACCCTATTTAACTTCTTAGATTTATTTGAGCATTGTAGTGCTATCAATATATCATAGTGATGTCTCTTGCACTTTTGATAAATTCTTCTTTTTTTATCTTCACCTCCTCATGTGACCATCCATTACCTATCAATCGGGTTTACAAAGTGAGAATTATGGAAAAAATCTTAAGGATTGAAAGTTAAATTTCTTTCTCACTTTCCTTTCATTTATTTGACTTATTTTGCTAATTCTTCTTTCTTTATTTCTCTATTTTATTTAAAAAGCTCCAAAACTAAAGGCATAAAAAATGCATTTTTTTTTAAAATAAGAAATTTTTAAATGTCAAAGCATGAGTTAGGTGTAACAAATTCTTATTTACAAAGAAGTTGATTCTGGACCTGGGTTTCCTAAATCTTGTGTTGAGAATAGAAAAGGGGGCTGTGAGGTGAAAACAAGAGGAAGAATATGTTGTTAAACTAAACCCATTGTTTTTCTTATCCTTAGAGAGCTCTTAATCAATGGGATTCAATAATATGATAATAAATGATTTTCTGAGGGAAGTAATTAGACTTTAGTTCCACCCAAACTAAATTCATTTTCCAAACTCATTGACTTTGAAAATAATAATTATTCCTTGTATATGGCCTTTGATTTTAATCTTCTTCAAATAATCAACTTTCTAACTGATTCTAATATTGAATGGTGTGTCAGAAAAGAAAAAATGATTAATTTTACTTCCAATACTTTGAATATTGAGCGAAGGCTTGCCACTCCGTCATATCCACTAAATTTCTTTCTTCGACCAATAAAGTGAGGTGGCATGGCATAAGTTAGTTTTAAATTTTTTCATTCAAAAAGAAAATCAATTGATGTGGGGAGTGTGATTTATCTCTTGATCCAAAATATTATTAAGCGGGGAACCACCATTAGCCTTGGCTAGTCATCCATTATTTATGCTTGTAAATAAAGGTAAGGATCAGGAGTGAAAGTTTGGAGGAGCATCTTCATCCTAGTTCAACTATGATTATTGAGACCATTTTTTTATATGATAAGAATACGTTTTAGAGAGGTGAGAGTTCTTCTACACCTAACCCTTCATAGGCCTGACTTTTTGCATCTAATTATTTGATATATGAATGGTTAAACACTCGGGTGATGATGTAGCTACTATTGAGTTGTGGATGTAGGTTATGAAATAGCAGTACTCACCGAGCATGCCAAATTTCATCAAAATTTACATTGAATTAAAAGTTGAGCTCATATAGAAGATTTTCACAATTTTTTCTTGAAGAAGATTGAACCAAAAATTCAAAATACTTATTTCCCTTAAGTCCATCAAATATGGATGAATTATCAGCACATTCTCAATCTAACAAACTCTCTTTGATCTTGCTTTAAGACAATTAATCTCCTCTCTAGATGTGTGGCCTTCTCCTACAGAATTTTCTCCCCTATACAAAAAAGAAAAGAACAGATGAATAAGCATCTAAAAATTCATCTCCGTAGCTGTTGTGTTCCTCCCCTTTCATCTCAAAGTTTGAACCACTCCAACGACCAATTTCTAGTTCGGGCATCGCGGCGCACAGTGGCTGGTGCCTGGGCTCCAAACTTATGGTTTGGAAACCTCATATCTAGTGCTAAGCGCCAATATCATAGAGCTTAAGATCCTATTGCTTAAGAACTATTACACAAGAGACTAACGCCTTGGCACCCTAGGAGCAGCGCCAACATTTTGACTTAACCAATTTGCTGCTTAATTTGAGATGGTTCTAGTGTCTAGGCATCAGTGGTCGGGTGCCTAGGAGCCCAATGACCAAATTTTCTCCAATCTCCAATTCTTTCTAATTTAATTCTTGATGTTATCCTTTTCTGTTATCTCTAAGCAAAACAACAAAAACCTTCCTCAAAATGTAGTATAAACATATAAAAATAAAAAATACAAAATACAACAAATGAAAAATTATCAATGCATCAGTCCACTGCCTCATAATTTCTCCATTATATATTAAATAAATATTAATTCCTTAAAATTACTAAAAAAAAGGGTCAACAATAAAAGAGGTTGTAGGTTATCGAAGCATCCACTACAATGAAGATAGATATGGAAATAAATTGCATCTCTCATTCTCTCCAAGTAACTGGTAGAGAATTAACATGCAAGTTTTCTTCTATTCTCCTGGGTAGACGTAAGATCCAAGTTCTCCAATTTCATCTTTCATAATTAGTTTTGAAAAGGATATTCAATAAACTCTAAGTGCTTTTGAAAATGAACTTGATTTAAGTAGTTATGTTTAATGTAAAAAACATGAGGGCACCATTGAATCTCTTCCCATTAAAGGGTAGATCATCATAAAAAAAAATATAATTAGCATTCTCTTTCAATTAGAATTAGAGAATAACTTGCCAAGTTGACATCACTTGATAAAAAATTGCTTGAGGCAATTTTGATATGAATCTTATAGCCTATCTTAGCAAATAATTGTGATAACTACCCATGTGATATTAATTTCATGTGTTGGAAAGGGAACATATATTTTCTATCTTTAATGAAATATTCAATAAGGATTCTAAATTGATGGCTTGCCTTTGTATCATGACCATGATACATATAGTACATACTGAATTTCTTTAGGTAATTTAGGCCAGTGCCTGCCTTAATTGATACATACCCCTTGTAATATTTTTCATTTTGGATTTCTTCCATGATTTTAGCAGTGATGACTTCTAATGAGGTCACTGTTTGTACATGACAAGTTGAAGGTGATGACTTTTTATCATTCTTTGGTCTGCTCACCCATCTTCAAACTGAACTCACAAAATAAAAGGTGTATTTTCAGATTTTTAATAGTTAAAATAGTCATATTTTTTGTGTATAAATATAAAAAGTAAGGCTTAGGTGTTAACTAAAAATTTTCAATTACCAATTAGTGGAGGAGGAGATAAGTACGGTGGTTGGAAGAGGCCGATCCACCAATAGCTTCGCGGTTGGTAGCTGGAATCGTACCATGGAATAATATAAAATAATAGACATTTAATCTGCAATTAAGCTTCCAGGATTAGAGATTTTAATATGTAATTATCACTTTCAAATCCCACCTAACTAACCAATGCCATAATTAACCCAAGGTACTAATTGCGCTTATTATTATTGATTCTTTGGCAATCTTAAAAGGATACCGATTGTATTAAAATGCTAAAACATTTGACTAAAAAACTCAAGGCACTTTTAAGAAACCTCATAACTTGGAGAGATATTTGCGTACGTCTAAGGTACGCAGAGCTGCGTACGTCGGTAGATTACAGAGATGGTATTGAAGGGTTATATCCTCGTTATAACCCCTGTATTCTCTCTGTAACCTACATGTGACATACTTGTAATTTACAAATATATGAAACAGAAGCGCGGACCTTACTAGTTACAGGTAGGTTATAGGAAGTTACATGGGTTATAACGCGGATATAATCCCCTAATACCCTTCCTGTAACCTACTAACATATGCAGCTCTGCGTACGTTAGATGTACGTAAATATTTCTCCATAACTTGTTGGATGGTAATGTTTTTTGTTTACGTTTTACAAACTAATTGTTCTTGTAATATAAAAGATTTATACTAAAATTGTATAATAATATTGTAGGATAAAAGATTTATTCAAATCAATTTTTTTTATGATTTAGTACTATATAATGTTGCTTTTGTGATTATGACATGTTTAATGAAGATCTACTCCCCAAGAAAGCATTTAGTTTAACAGAACAGTACTTAATGGGTGCTGCACAAAATATTGGATTTATGTTGGCAGCGTGGCAAGGAATGTAATTGGATCAAGTCCTTTATTTGAAACCAATGAGAAGAAGGAAAACAAGCAAGTTACAAACATAATGAAAGGTGTAGCATCAAAAATAATTGGGAGCCATTAAAGCAAAAGTGTTAAAAGAACAAAGAGTGAAAGTTCTTGGTTAAAAAGAAAGTTCAAAATAATAGAGATTTATTAAGGCCCTAAGCTTTAATGAATAAGATATGATGAAGGTTCATCCAGAGATGGTATGACAAGGCAGCATGTAGTGTGTGATCTATGGATTTCTCGAAAAGCAAAAGACTGCTTGGTCGGGGGGCATGTTTTATTAAATTATCATCATCATTCTTACAAATATTAAAAAGCCTTTAAAAGAAATTAGATCACATAATGTTAATGAGTGTTTGGGATCACATTTTATTTTTGTTTTCTATTCTTTTTGTAATTATTTTAATTTGCTAATGTTTTGATTTGAATCAAAACATATTTAGTATTTTTGATTAAGATATAGTTGGATTTGAAAAGACCGAAAACACCTAAATGTTGTTTTGAGTGTTTTCAAAAACATGTTAATTTGTTTTTAAAGAAAATTAAACCATATAAAAAACAAACCAAACAAATATGTTTTTAAAAATAGAAAATAAAAATAAAAGTAATAAAAATAAAAAACAAATGTGATCCCAAACAAGCTTAAGACAATTAGTCCAACCAGCAGAAAGAGTTATTAACATCCTAATGAATGCTCAGAAATGAACTTTTAAATCATAAATTGCAACACATATTAAAAAGGAATTCCATCAATCATTTTTGTTTTTGAATATAGAGAGAAAAAAAGTCAAACCAAAAGAAGTGAGTGATATTCTTATGTAAATGGCAAGGCATTCAATGTACTCAACCAACCAATGAGAAATATTCATGCAAACATTGCATATTTGATTACAAAGTTTTAGAACCATGCAAATGAACATATTGATTTCTTTAAATAAGATGTATTGTTATTGGGTTCTATCCAAAGGCAGTCTTATATATTTAAGAACAAGTATACAAAACCTACGTCTGAATCATACAATCCTAAAATTAACTCGATGTTACTCGTGATATGTAAAGTTTTCAAACAGGGGATATCTAATACATCATTATTAGCTTGCAAAAGTTGTGGAAATAAAAAAGGCAAGTTTTTTATCCACTCTATTTTTATTTGAGATAAAAACAACAACAACGACCAAACCTTTATCCCACTAAGTGGGGTCGGCTACATGAATCCTTTTTCTCCATTGCATCATGTTTAGTGTCATATTTTATTTAATTTTAAAAAATTAAGATCATTTTTTATACAATATGCCCAAGTCATCCCAGGTTTACCTCTGACTTTCTTAACATAAGTCGAATCTAAAATATTTACTCATTTAATCAGATCATCAGATGGTCAATTAATGTGGCCAAAACATCTAAGACAAATCTCTCTATTTTTGTCTGTCACCAGAGCTACACCAACCCTATCACAGATATATTCATTTCGCATTTTGTCTCTAAGTGCAAATCCACTCATCCATCTTATCATTCTCATCTCGACAACACTTAACTTTGTTTTATGCTTCTCTTTTAAAGGCCAACATTCAGCACTATATAGCATTGCAGGTCTCACCAGCATCTTATAAAATTTTCCTTTCAGTCTAAGCAGTACTTTTCTATCCCACAATAAACTTGGAGCATTCCTCCATTTCAACCAACCAACCTGAATTTTACTAATAACATCCCCATCAATATCACAATCACTTTGAACAATAAACTTGAGATGTCTAAAGTCTTTACATCTTTTAATAATTTGATAATCCATAGTTACATTTCTATCCTTAGAGCTACTACTACTAAAATTAAATTCCACGTATTCATATTTAGTTCTACTCAAATAAAGGCCTTTAAGACTCCAAGGTTGAGCTCCATAAGTTAAGTTTTTCGTGAGCTTTTTCTTTCGTCTTATCCACGAGAAAAATAAGATCATCAAAAAGCATACACCAAGGTATATTCTCCTGTAAGTGTCTAATAAGACCATCCATAACTAATTCAAAATGATATGAGCTTAAAGCCAATCTCTGATGTAAACCAATAGAAATAGGAAAATATTTGGTTAATACTCCTTCTGTTCGAACACAAGTAATAGTTATTGTATACATATCTTTAATGAATTTAATTTAAGTCAAATCAACACATTTCTTCTCAAGAAGTTTGCAAAGGATATCTCTTGAAACCTTATCGTAAGCATTTTCTAAATTAATAAAAATCATTTGTAGAACCTCCTTATTATCTTTGAACTTCTCCATCAAACCACTCAATAAATGTATAGCTTTCATAGTAGACCTGCCTGGCATAAATCCAAATTGATTATGAGAAACATTTGTAATACATCTTAACCTATTTTCAATTACCCTCTCCCATAATTTAAAAGTATGACACATCAACTAAAGTCCTCTATAATTGGCACACTTTTGTGCATCCACTTTTTTTCTTAAAAATGGGCATCAAAATGCTCTTCCTTCAGTCCTTGAGCATCTNCATCAACTAAAGTCCTCTATAATTGGCACACTCTTGTGCATCCACTTTTTTCTTAAAAATGGGCATCAAAATCCTCTTCCTTCAGTCCTCGAGCATCTTTTTAGTTTTTAACATAATATTAAAGAGCTTAGTAAGCCAAGAAATCCCAAATTTTTTCACACTTCAATTGGGATATCATCAGGTTCTACATACTTCCCACCCTTGGTTTTCTTTAAAGCCTCCTCAACTTCATTTTTACTAATGCAATGGTAAAAATGAAACATTTGATTATTATTAACGATAATAAGATCACTAAGGTTGATCATATTTTCCAAAACTTCATTAAAAATTTTATCAAAATAACTCACCCACCTATTTTGAAGATCTTTTCTAAGAAAAACATTTTTTTATTTTCATCTTTAATACACTTTACTTAAGTTAAATTTGTACTTTTATTTCTCTTTGTTTGTCTAGTTGATACATATATTTTTCACCCTCCTTAGTATCTAATCTATTATAAAGATAATTAAAAATGGAATTTTTAGTCTCACAAATTGTTCTCTTAAACTCCCTACGGGCAGTTTGATTTTTTTCCCAGTTCTCTAAACTCTTACAGTTAAACCAATTTTTATAACATACATTCTTATATTGTATTTTTTTTGCACATTATTATTCCACCACCAACTATTTTTATTTATAGAAACTNTTTTTTCCCAGTTCTCTAAACTCTTACAGTTAAACCAATTTTTATAACATACATTCTTATATTGTATTTTTTCTTGCACATTATTATTCCACTACCAACTATTTTTATTTATAGAAACGTTTTCTTTTGATTTTTCGAGTACAACTTTTGTCACCTGTTTAATAGTTTTTGTTACATTATCCCACATAGAATTACCTTCTTTATGAACCTTCCAAATTTTAAAATATTGAATTTTACTCATAAAAATAATTTTATTTGTGTCCTTTAGGTACCCCCATCTAATTCTACGAAGATGATTCTTAATATGCTTTATTTTACAGCTCTACACCTTAAACTATTGAACTAATAGTCGATGTTGAGTACTTAAATCCTCACTTGGAATGACCTTAAAATCATTACATTCTCGACGATCTCTTCTTCTCATAAGAAAATAATCAATTTGTGTTTTAATAGATCCATTCTTATAAGTAATAATATGCTCATCTCTTTTCTTGATAATGTATTAACAATAACAAAATCATATGCTACAAATCTAACATGGCTCTACTGCAGTGACCCTTGCACACTTTTCACTGTGTTTAGACCATATAGCGCATCGTTTCAAGGGGATGCGCCAGCACTTGCTATATAGTGGATTAGAAAAAGGCTAGATTAGAAATTGTCAAAATGTCTGAAGATCTTAGGTATGTGGAAGAATTATAAGCTATTGTGCCATCAGTCGCACAGGGTTTATGATTCTAATTGTAAATCACTCGTTGCAAACTAGATTGCCCTTTTTCTTTAAATATATGTGATTAGCAAAAAATAATTTGATTAAGTAATGTTTTCTTTGTTCTACAAGAAATAATTTTTGGTTACAAATGAATACTATTAATATCAAAGAGTTATATCTTTGTTCTACATGAGATAATTATTCTTTAAAACCTATACCTAAACTTCTTTGAGGAGCATAAACACTTATAATATTACAAATCTTAGTATCAACAACAATCTTAAAGGCTATATTTTATCTCCAATTCTATTAATTTTCACAACATTATTTTTTAAACTTTTATTTATAATTACACCTTCATCATTTCTAGTGCAACTTCTACCTAAATACCAAAGTTTAAAGCCTAAGCTATCAATTTCCTTAGTCTTTTCTCCAACCCATTTTCTTTCCTGAATACAAAAGATATTTATCTTTTTATGAAAGATAATATCAACTAATTTCATTAATTTACCTTTCATACTATCTATATTCCAAGATCTTATCCTAATATTAGTTTCATGGACTAAGTCTTTACCTGCATTTGTTTGTAATGTGGGAACACTTGCTTATTTGAAACTACACTAAAGAGACAGGGCAGCGACCCTTGCACATTTTTCACTGTATTCAGACCATATAGTGTGTCGCCTCCAAAGGACGCCCTAACATTTACACAAGGATAAAAAAGATTCATGTCATGATTTGTGAACAAAATTTATGTTGGTTGTCGACTGCCTAACACAACTCTTCACTTTATACATCCAGAGCATGAGACCCGACAATGACAGTGCTAATTGAAACTTAATTATTTTTTGAATTCATTTTGGTAGAAGCTAGAGTTAATCAGAAATTTCATCGATTGATTATTTTTATTTGAGAATAATATCCATATTAGTAAAGAAAAAGAAATAGATGCTCACTAAATTAAGGCATACTCTATGCTAAATAATTAATAAAAAAAAATTGAAAAGTTTCTGTAATTTCTTAGAATTGCTTACATATTANCTAGTGCAACTTCTACCTAAATACCAAAGTTTAAAACCTAAGCTATCAATTTCCTTAGTCTTTTCTCCAACCCACTTTCATTCCTGAATACAAAAGATATTTATCTTTTTATGAAAAATAATATCAACTAATTTCATTAATTTACCCGTAATACTATCTATATTCCAAGATCTTATCCTAATATTAGTTTCATGGACTAATTCTTTACCTGCATTTGTTTGTAATGTGGGAACACTTGCTTATTTAACACTACACTAAAGAGACAGTGTAGCGACCCTTGCACATTTTTCACTGTATTCAGACCATATAGTGTGTCGCCTCCAAAGGACGCTCTAACATTTACACAAAGACAAAAAAGATTCATGTCATGATTTGTCAACAAAATTTATGTTGGTTGTCGACTGCCTAACAGAACTCTTCACTTTATACGTCCAGAGCATGAGACCCGACAATGACAGTGCTAATTGAAACTTAATTATTTTTTGAATTCATTTTGGTAGAAGCTAGAGTTAATCAGAAATTTCATCGATTGATTATTTTTATTTGAGAATAATATCTATATTAGTAAAGAAAAAGAAATAAATGCTGACTAAATTAAGGCATACTCTATGCTAAATAATTAATAAAACAGAATTGAAAAGTTTCTGTAATTTGTTAGAATTGTTTGCATATTAAAAAAGTAAATATTATATTCAATACAAAGTGACATTGCTTAAGTTTTAAGGGCCCTGGGAGTATTGCTTGGATGATAATTTTTTTGTTTGCTGTCATTGGTTGGTGATAGCATCATGTATTACTGTAAGAAATTTGGCTTATCCAATAAAAAATCTGACTTTTGATAAGGGGCACAATTATTTTGTTATAATCTGCAGTTTTCTTGATTACCGTCAAATAGTTGATAAAATGCAGTTCATTGATGTTTCATTTGAATCATCTCCTTAATTTGATTTTATCATCTCAATAAAATGATGAAATTCATATCAGTTTTGTGACACGTGAACTGGTTTGGATTTGTGTAGCAGTATGTGGTACTTCATTATGCTTAACTTCAATTCAATATCTCAATTATATTGATTAAATTGGAAATATATAAATAATATCATGAATTGAATCTAATTTAGTATGAAATAGATTGAAGTTCTGCCTTAAAACAATTTTTTCAGTAACAATTATCAGCAGGTATATCAAAGTGTGCTTGTAGTGGGATGGTGTTTTTCTTTGTCCATCTCTGAGTATCTTAGATTTGGAAGCTTGAATGAAAACTGATCTATTACGAATTTTAGACCAATTAATGCCATTTAAATGTTGGCTTTATCGATATTATTGTGTGATTATTTCATGGATATGTTATGCTCTTGTTTGTTTATTTACATGATTATCTGTATAAATTATTGATATATTGAGTGACATGTAATTAGTTATGGTAACTTCAACTATTTATTGGTATCAACATTTTGGGCTATCTTTCTGTTATGACATGATTCCAACAATACCATCTACAACTCAAGAGAAATGAGTAATAAAAATCTGATTATTAATTTATATTTACTACCATTAATCATGATATTAATAAATCCAAAACTAAAAATTTATGCATAATTCAGATATTTAGTCACCGGATGAAGCAATAAAAT
>JXCR01046602.1:293-19021 GCA_002079205.1 Phalaenopsis hybrid cultivar | reverse complement strand
TTTAATGGCCAAAGTTCTTGATGAACAACCAATTGCATTTTATTTCAGTTTTTGGTTTAGTGGATTCAGGTGACTTTAAATGACTTTTTTTTCTTCAAGAATCTAGAGTTTTAAGTGAGTGAATTGACATGTCTAGCAACTTAGCTAAAGCCAATTAAGAATTGCAAGCAAAGTTGATTAACTAGAGCCTCGAAACATTTGGTTTACATTAGTTCAACATAGAATGTTCTANCAAGGATCTAGAGTTTTAAGTGAGTGAATTGACATGTCTAGCAACTTAGCTAAAGCCAATTTAGAATTGCAAGCAAAGTTGATTAACTAGAGCCTCGAAACATTTGGTTTACATTAGGTCAACAATAATATGTTCTTTAAGAAGGAAAGAAGAACATGAGAATTAGTTTAAAAAAAATTCAATTCAACATAAGTTATTGACTAAATACAATAACTTATATACTCTTTTTTTATTTTTTTTGATTTGTGAACATATCAAATAATCAAATTATATGAGAATCATTAAGAACTCGCTCCAAGATTTTCGTTTATTTGTTTTGAAAATTTTTTTTCAAATAAAACTATATAGAGATTTAAGAAATATATAATCACAAGATTTTCTATAATGTTCTTAATAACCTTTTAAAATGGGAGAAGCATAAAGCTACTGATGTGTCATCTTTCTTTTGCTANACTTATATATTTTTTTTTTTTTTTTTTTTTGTGATTTGTGAACATATCAAATAATCAAATTATATGAGAATCATTAAGAACTCGCTCCTAGATTTTCATTAATTTGTTTTGAAAATTTTTTTTTCAAATAAAACTAAATAGAAATTTAAGAAATATATAATCACAAGATTTTCTATAATGTTGTTAATATCCTTTTAAAATGGGAGAAGCATAAAGCTACTGATGTATCATCTTCCTTTTGCCTTTAATGAAAATATGATATAATTATTTGAAGAAGCTTATAATAATATGAAGAAAATTATTGAGATAAACATTTTATGACTTCTTCTCAATTTTATAAATTATAAACATTTCTTATCATACATTAATCTCACTCAATATACTGAGCTCAATAGAGAAGTTGAGTACGTACTCAGGAAAAGTCTTATACCAAAAAAATATTAGTCCTTGTGCAAACAAATCTGCATAAAATAATTTGTGCTGATACTCTANATAAACATTTTATGACTTCTTCTCAATTTTATAAATTATAAACATTTCTTATCATACATTAATCTCACTCAACATACTGAGCTCAATAGAGAAGTTGAGTACGTACTTAGGAAAAATCTTATACCAAAAAAATATTAGTCTTCCTTGTGCAAACAAATCTGCATAAAATAATTTGTGCTGATACTCAGNTTAACTTCAATTCAATATCTCAATTATATTGATTAAATTGGAAATATATAAATAATATCATGAATTGAATCTGATGTAGTATGAAATAGATTGAAGTTCTGCCTTAAAACAATTTTTGCAGTAACAATTATCAGCAGGTATATGAAAGTGTGCTTGTAGTGGGATGGTGTTTTTCTTTGTCCATCTCTGAGTATCTTAGATTTGGAAGCTTGAATGAGAACAGATCTATTACGAATTTTAGACCAATTAATGCCAATTAAATGTAGGCTTGATCGATATTATTGTGTGATTATTTCATGGATATGTTATGCTCTTGTTTGTTTATAAATTATTGATATATTGAGTGACATGTAATTAGTTATGGTAACTTCAACTATTTATTGGCATCAACATTTTGGGCTATCTTTCTGTTATGACATGATTCCAACAATACCATCTACAACTCAGGAGAAACGAGTAATAAAAATCTGATTATTAATTTGTATTTACTACCATTAATCATGATATTAGNCTTTCAAATAAGTACACATTTGTTATATTTATCTACTTTTTTATAAAAGATTCTTTGCAAATTTTAGTTTAGTCATTGCCCAAATCATTGATATCCTCGACTTCAAGAGTTTCCCTTTATTTTGAGGAAAAACTTAGCATATCTTATTTTGATCATGATTCTCTTTTTATAGTACTAAAATGTTTGAGAATAATGGATTCCAACATTTTTTTTATTATTTTTAGAGCATGTGGTTTTAAAGTGCTACCTTTATAAAGGTTATCAATAATTATTGGATAGCCCCAAAGGTCAACTTAATTCAAATATACTAGAACGGCCAAGTAGTATCATAAAATTAAAAGCCTTAAACAAGATTTTAGGTAGCAAATAAAATACTATTTTTTGTATCATATATTGTAATAATAGGATTTATGAAGAGCTTGCGCTTCATCTTGGAAAAAAATTTGCTAAGAGTTTTCTAATTGAAATTACAGTTACAAAATGAAGCAGCACAAAATATCTTAGATTCTGAAGATAAAGAAAAATTTACTATAAGCCAAAGGTTAGCTTTAAAATTTTCATTATTGGTTTTAATAACACTAAGTACAATTATTTCTTTGTAAACAAGAGAAGAGCCACTAATTATATTTATAAAATTTGATTAGATTCTAAAGGGTAGTCTTCTAGCAGTAAAATTGTTGCCTCTTTTATACTGAGATGTTTCCTCTCCTTATATAAAACACTCAAGTCATTTATTTTCTCCTTCATCATCAATTGAACTCTCTTATTCTTTATGAGTTGGATAGTGATTCCATTTATTTTATCACTTAAAAGATGAGATTAAAACTATTCTTATGAAGATTAATAATTATTCTATTATAGGATTAGAAGGATTCACATTTCTTTTCTTTTGAAGATGTTGGCTCGTTATTACAGAAGATTTTATTAAAGCTTAGGTTTATACTTTTTTGCTCACAACTTACATATCTGTTGGTGATAGACGCAATGTATAAAAACTTAATGGATCTTAAATTGGATTGTATTCCTTAATAATCATTAACCTCATCTTGCGATCCACCAACACGGTATTTTAGAAAAAATAATATATTCTCCACCTTTTGATTTGGAACATACCATGTATTCTATTAATTAATGGCCAGATGATTGATTGTGAAATCGAGCACAGAACAAAATATGTAGAACCTATAATAGGATGACTCCACTAATTTTCTAACAACCATGTCCAACTCAATAAGAAAAAGTATGTATCCAACAACTATAATATGTTTTAGCTCATGCTTGATAAAATAAAAAAATATAGAAAAAGACAAATCTAAATATGATTATAATAAAAATTAAATAGAAAAAAATTCATAATTTAAGGATATGCTTTTTCATAACGCCTCCAACAATCATCTATTTCCTAACATCTTAACTTTTTAATATGCTACATTGACTTTTAAATACTTTTCTTCTAGGAGCCTAGAAGATAAATTCAAGAATCCCCTTTGGTCCTACAAAAATTCTTCTAGATCATCCTGCCAGATCTTTTAAAGATGGCAATAAGAAATTTTCAAAACATGATTAGTGCCTATGATGAAATCATGATAGATTCATGATTGACATTCCATAAGGCCTATGCACCAACCAAATTATAAGTGTTCTTGAGAATATTACTACATTTTTTTTTTCAATCCATAAATCATAATTTAATGGCAGTAATAGTTTTGAGAGGTTAATTAACCTATTCATTTAGTGTTCTAGAAATAATTCAAAAAACTATTAAATAATTTTGAGTTCTTATTATGTTTAATATGTTGAAGGTGGACTATGCAGTAAAACCTTTTACATTCAACCACCCTCTTTTTATGTAAGTATAGTAAAAGTATGTGAATAGTCTATGTTCTATTTATATGAAGATGAACTATTGCAATGGAGATCATCATACAACATACTTTTTATAAACATTGGGAATCCTCTATTTAGAGAAGAATGTGAATAGTTAAATAGGAGTTTGAGGTTCTTATACAATGGACCATTAATAAGTTCACCTCATTCCCATTTGTAAGATAAATTATTAAGTATATGTTCAATTATTTCATTACAGTTTATGCATTCCACTTATATTGTCAAAAATTACCATTTCATTCAAAATGGTTTTTTAGGATTACACAAACTACATGAGTGTTTACATACCCATAATAATGATATTATTGCTCTTATTTATGTTGAAAATGGGGTTGAAGAAATATTATTTTGTATTGCTTCATATGTTTAATGTATTACCACTACATGCTTTTGACAGTATACTTCTACGGAATAAGCATTCCCCAACACTTATAAAACTTATTAGAAACAAGCTCTTATGGCTTCTCTTTCTTTACTTCATTGGAGAACTTTATAAGTTACATTATTGTGGACACTATTTACATAAGAAATGCTACAAGGTTATCACAAAGAGTTTTGTTGTTTTCACTTTGAAAATATGTGAAATGTGTTTATGATTGAATGTGGGTTCACTATATTCTTAGTATAGTGTGACATTTTCAACATTTTAATGGCCACTCCTGCTTTGTTGGTTGACTGCTAAGAAAAATAGCTAAATTGAAACTATAATTTGTTTCATTATTTAATTGTAGTCAAATTTAAGAGGAATGATGCCAACATCATGAAACTAAGATGAATCATTGTATAAAAAGTGTAAGTGTTGTTGATAAAAAAAAAAAATTACTTTTCAAAGCTTTTCACCTCTTAAATTTTTTTTTTTTTTGATGTTATAACTTGTCCAAACTCATTAATATTCTTATTAATAATTTGGTTTGTAACATTACATTAAAATTTGCATATTAGATTAAACACAAAAGAATTATATGAATGTGAATAATAATGTTTTAATGTGTATAAGTCATGTGGTTATCATGACCTTTTTAAGAAAATCAATGGACGAACTTTTATTAGCAATTTTAGGCTTTTTTTTACTCTACTATATTTTATGTGTTTAACAATTTTCTCCAAATTAATGTCTTGAGCACTAAAAAATTTTAAAAATTCATAAATTTTAGATTAGTTGGGTGTTTTATTTTTAATTTAACTGGTTTATAGGAACTAGAACTATTATGCAATTTATTCTATTTACTAAAATAAACTAAAAAAGTTGGCCACTATTGATTACACATTTTCTATTTTTTTTTGTTAAAAGAAAATAAATGTGTGAATCAGTACTCGTAACATTCTAATAAACTTTTTTTTGAAGTGAAGCGTACTCCTATATCAACTAACAATCTTAACTAAAATGTCTCAAAAAAACTAGGATAAGTCGGTTTTCCAGTATTTTAGGAGTTGAAATTTTTTATGTTAATTATGGAAGTTTTACTTGGCTTTCTAGTTTATATTTCTTTTTCAATAATTTTTCCCAAATATCATTGTTGTTCTCATTATGGCTACTATGTAGATATTTCTCAATGAGTGGTTTATTTTTCATTTCAGCCCTCACTTACTAGCTACTTATAAAATATTAAGTATTTTGGGGATGTTGTTTATCTCATTTTAGAAATTTATGTAACTCCAATATTTTTTTCTAGTCTCATCGGGCTCAATTCTTTCTTTTGTTTCTTGTAAACTCATAATTTTGTTGCTTTGGTTCCTTATCAACTCTAACAAGCTTGAATAATTTCTAGTAGTAACTAGTTTCTTTTTTTTAAGTATCAATTGTTAGCCATTTAATGCATCATAAAAATTCTTGGCTCTGTAAGTTGTGAGGTATTTGTTTATCTATGCGATTGGTTGTCTACAACACAAAGATAGTTCAATAATGAAAGGTTCATTTTTTATGTTGCTTAGCTATATTCAATATCGTTTAACTAGTAGTGATTGCTTCTTAAAAGATTATTCTTCTACGGCTTGGGCCATGCATTATAGTTTTTTTTCTTTTCTTTGTTTTGGTTGACAAATTAGTTTCCATTCCTTTTTTAGTTATTGGTGGTTTTGCAAACAATGATTGATGTAATGCACTAGCTTGTGCAAATAGATGGCTAGTATTTTTTGTAATAAATATTTGTTAAAATAATATTTTCCAATCAATACAAGCATGGCAGCTAAATTTTATTTTACTATGCCTTCCTATTAGTGATTGATTGAGAAGTCTAAACCAACCCTCATTCAATACTATTATGTATTTGATTAAGACTTTGGTTTAAGCTAATGTTTTTGACAAGGATTCTCTTTATAGTTACATTCACAATGATTTACTCAATGATGTTTTTTTAGAAATTCCTTTTATAATTTTGACTTATATCCAATCATAAACCAATTTAGAAGGCTCCTTTAATTTACTTCTTAGTAAAACTCTATTTTTTTCTTTTAGACTCATCTCTTTGGATGGATTCAATGTACATTAAGTAATTTATTCTCATAGAGTTTACTATGAAGATGGAATGATTGTAGTGAAACTTTTTTTTTGCAATATTTCAAGAGAGTTATCTTTTTTTTTTGAACGCGATCAAGAGTATGAACAATGCCCTTTTGTTTTCAAATATAAATTTTGATCATAGGAGTTTGATACATTCTTACTTCTTGGTCATTCGAATTGTTTCCTATTTTTAACATTACTTTGGTGAGAGAAATTAAAAATCAGAACTTCTAGCCCACTCTTCTCGTCTTAAGGCTCTTTCCTAGTGTCTTTTAGGTGGACTTCTTAGCCTTAGTGAGTGTCGAACCCAAACTATGTGTCTTTAGCTTAAAATCTAGTTCCAACAGAGCATCTAATTCAGCAGTAAGGTCATAAGTGAAGCTAAGGGAACTCAAATTCAATGTAAGTAAGACTACATCTAATTTATAGTTGCCTTATAGACCTCAAATTTAATCAATCAAAAGCTAGTGCAACTAACGTAAGTCTCTACCAAGTTTCTTTAAGACCATCATTAGGTCCTCCCATGAGCTTAGGTAGGCTTGGTCAACTCTTTTTAACCAAGTCAGCTCTAGTAGTCTTATGTGGCTCATAGAAGTCAGCTATCTCTAAGTTTAAAATTGTTGACGCTTAACAAACCATTTTAATCAAATTTGAAGCCTTTGATTGGGCAACTTAACTTGACAAAGTGGTCCGCCAAGGATACTTTTAATATAATTTAATCCAAATTAATTCAAATTCAATTTCATTTGGATCATAATAAAACTGATGACTTTATGATAAAATTTGACACCCAAGCTCACCTAAATTGTTGGTAATACAAAAAGCACACTAATTGTCGAATAAGGGTCGTTTGGTTCAAACTCTATAATTTTATCAAAGAGTGTGGTCTATTTAGTTGTATGTCTTGCTAGAACCACATTGAAATTCCCTTGATATTAATCAATCAAATTTAATATTACTTGAACCATTTTGAATCTTTGACTCATGTTGAACCATTTAGGTCACCTTGGGCATAATTAATTAAAATCCAACCAAATTATAAAAAAATTACATTGTTAGGTTACTTCTAACCTATTGAATTAAAATTTTCTATAACAAATTTGAATTTAATTCAATAGACAAACAAGCCCATCATTGATTGATTTGTATCAAATGGACCAAATTGGCCTAAATTGAACCCAAATAAAAATTAAATTAATCCATTATCTCTTACGGTCCAATCATAGCAGGTCAAACTTAACTAACCATTATTGGACCTCGAATTTAGCTAAGTTGGGCTATTGGAACAACTTGCTCAAATTAGGTACAATTAAATCCAATCCAAATTAAATACCTAATCCAATTAAACCATCCCAATGACTTTTTAAGAGATTTTCTAACGAAATAATCTCAAGCCTGTGAGAGTTGGGCTTCAACTATCAAATGGTACTTCGATACAATAAGGAACCAAGTAGATTTAATTGGATCCATTAAAATGCTTTGGGTTGAATTGAACTCAAGTGAAAATTAAATTGAACCTACAAGATATTCAATCACTTTATGGACCTTCCTTGATTATTTCATAACTATACTAATCAGGCCCCAAGAGTCATGTTGGCTCATATTAATCTTAGTATAATCTAGCTCAATCCAAGCATAGTTAAGATCCCTAGAGAGTCTTATATACCCTCCCATGACAAATAGATTTGAGTTTAAACAAGTTTTGAACTAGGTTTAGCCAAATTTCCCCTTTGAGCTAAACACATGTTAAGCTTAGTCCAGGCTAAATTAAGTTGTCCAAAGTCTTTTTAGGAAGCCTAAGAGTTGCCTTGAACCCATATCAACCTCTTGTAACCACTTAAGTCTAAATTATTTCAACTAATTGGTCATAAATGAGCACCTGATGCCCAATTGGATGAGTGATTCAACTATTGCTTATATTTGCAATGCCTATGGTTTCTCATCTAAGTTTTTATGGTTAGTTGAAATTATAATTTGGCTAGAAAAAAGATAGATATCTCCCTTTGTCTAGTAATATGCATATGTGGGGTTAAAACCACCTACATAACTTTATTGTGCCATTAGCTACTTCAAGTTATTGGCATCAATTTTGATGCAATACATGTCACATAACAATTCAATTAATTTTCGACTATATTCTAAGCTTATATAGGTCTTCATATTCTAAAAATTCTATAAGAAGTAATATGTTGCTGAAGAAAATTGTAATATAAAAATATATTTGAGTTGAACATGTGCTCTTGGTTGGTCAGGCCTATCCTCTGCATACACCTATGTACCCAACACCTACACATGTATGCATGACACCCAAACCATCATGTTCCCAATGCCTCACTTGCTTATGGTACCCAATCATTCTCACCCATGCACCTTCCATACCCACAACAACCAATCACACACACTGTTGCGTCTCCATGTCTATGGTACCAAGACCTATAATCTAGTGCACCATTTGTGCTTGTGGCACCCAACATCATGCATCCACATACAACTAATGCCCACAAACCCACACCAGTGCATGTGTGCATCCAAAAATGCATGGGCACAATGACCAACTAGACTCTTTGATTTAGAGCAAATTTAACCATTTTAACCCACCTCTAGTAAGAATTTTAGTTTGTATAAGAGAGACTGGTCCAATATTACTGAGGAATGATCTTTCTATATGTAGATAACTGCTTAGTTTGGTCTCATGTAGAATTAAAAAAAGTATATTGTGATTTTAAGTAGAATAAATAGGGTTATTTGGCAAGCCTCACTTATTGTTTGATGCAACCTTTGAAGCTGAGAAGCTATCAACCCTTAAATTACTTGAGGAACATAAAGATATAAAGAGAATCACTTCCTTTCCTCTTTATATTTAGAGTCCATAAGCTAATAGTAGAGCTCTAAAATAGGCTGATGTTAGAAATGGCTCTTAGAATAAAAAGCACTCATTATTTTCCTAATGCTTTACTTGAATGCTTCCAAACTCTATTATTTTTTCCATTGCTTAGCTAGAGGTTTTATACATGGCTATAGTATCTCTAACTAATAAAGTTTGGTTTGATTACTCTACCTTCTTTTGGAGGTCTGATGGAGCATATATTTTTGGAATTATAAGCTTCTTAGCTTCATGAAAGAGTTTATGGCGATTGAGGTGTAAGCTGAGTTTTCCTTAGTAAAATCNATATATATATATATATATATATATATATATATATATATATATATATATATATATATATATATGGTTCAATCATATGATTCCATCCTCCGCCTATATTCTAACACATGTATGATTGATTAGGCTTTTCATGTGAAGCTTTTTGACTAATTTTGGGTTTCTTTGATTTGTTCATATTTATATGTGTTGACCTCATTTTTGGTTGAGGTATGATTTTTTCCTCTTTAGTAGCCCAGGGTATATCCATAAGATTTGCCTGTTGACTATTTCTAGAGGACTAGAAAAGGAACCCTCACCATTAGAAATTTCAAATTCTTCTTTGCTCGACTTGAAGTTCCACATATTGGTCATAATCTCTAACACTTTGTAGGTGGGGCTAGTATGGGATGGTCAGACCTTAGGATTGACCCTGGGTGGTCTAGTGATGATTGAAATGGCTTGCATGCACCAAACTTTCTTGCATACCCCAAACCCTAAGACCCCTTGATTTTGGTCTCATGATTCCTTTTGGAAAACTCATATGAATGAACCTATACCCCTAGTCTTTGGCTAAGAGGGTTAGAACCAGCAGATTGAACATCCAAAATGAATCCCCATATGGCTCCTATTGGTTTGGCATGGCTTCATGGCTTACTTGCCCATTCTAGCCCAAAATCACCAAATTATGAAAATACCCCTACAACCCTAATTTTTGTTAAAATTTCCAAAATTACCCAAAATACCAAAATTTACCCAAAAATCATCTCAAACCACTCACCACTACCTAAATTGACCAAAATCACCAAATTCCCAAAATACTTCAAAAATTATCAAAATGCCCCTCATGACCCAAAAATTCCAAAGATTTCCCAAAATTCCAAAATCATCTCAAATATTCACAATTTCAAATTTTGACCATCACATTGACCGAGTTTGACGAATTTTACCCAATTTGACTAAAAACCCCAATTTGCCCTTAAAGGCCCAATTTCCCCAACTTAGCCCCAATCTTGGCCCAATTAGCCTCAATCTTGTCCAATTTCAATTTCAAACCAAAATTTAGTACCCCCAATCCCAATATAAACAAAATTCAAGCTCAATTTGACCCAATTGCAAGCTCTATTTCACCCAAATCAAAAAGCCCTAATTTTGACCATATGTCTAAATCCACTAAATTAGCCCCTCAATTCAATTCAAAACCATTTGAAATTCTTCCAAATCCTTCATGAAATATTACTATACCAAATTTAACATTTAAATAGCCCAAATTCAATTTCAATCTTAAAAGTCTAAATCTTTAAGTCATTCTAAAAGGCCCAAATCCAAAAGGCCACATGACAAATCCCCCCATCATCAATTTAATGAAAATCCTTTCCGAAGTCCTAAATTTATGATCAAAGTATTCTAAAAAAGGCCTCATGACAAACTTCACCAAAAATACCAATTAAATCTAAAATACCTTCTCATGAAAATTAACCAAGCCACATGCAAGCCATGAAGCCACTCCCAAGCCATAGGTGAGCCATGAGAGCCTTGCCACATCAATATGCTATTAATGGCAAGAGGGCATGCCACTTTAAAGCCTCTTTAAAAAGGGTTTTTAACCATTTTAATGACAAACTTAAACCCATGCTTAGCTAAAATCTCTTCGACGGGGACCTCTCCACACCACTTCAGCTGAGCCACCTGATTCTCCTCAGCACCCAAACCTTCCTTGGTGGGTGAACCCAGTCCAAACCTTTGCTTTGACCCAAAGCGACCCAAAATTACCCTTTCCTCATACTATTTCAATTCTATACCTTTACACATGGCCAACCCCAATTGACTTCACCAAACAGAAGCCTTGACCTCTCTAAGTCAGATGGTGACCCTGAATGCTGGCCGACCACCTTGGCAGTAGGAAAAGCCAAGCCCAAATGCTCCCCCTTGGCTAAAATTCAAAATTAAACCCATCCAACCTGTCTCATCCCAATTCAACATAGGTGGGTGAGTTACTTTGATAAACGTTTTAATGAAGTTTCTGAAAATACGATCAACCTCAGTGATTTTAATATCATGATTAATAATAAAACGTTCTATTTTTACCGTCACATTAGCAAAAAAAAAGTTGAGGAGGCTTTAAAGAAAACCAAGGGAGGAGAGTCTCTAGGACCTAATGATATCCCAATTGAAGTGTGGAAATATTTGGGAGATTTGGGAGTTTCTTGGCTTAATAAACTCTTTAATATTATTTTAAAAACTAAAAAGATGTTAGATTTGGGTTTTCTTGGCTTATAAAACTTCTTTAATATTATTTTAAAAACTAAAAAGATGCCTGAGGAGTGGAGGGAGAGTATTTTGGTCCTAAAAAGATGCTTGAGGAGTGGAGGAAGAGTATTTTGGTCCCCATTTTTAAGAATAAAGGGAATGCCTAAAGCGCAAATTATAGAGGAATTAAGTTGATGTGTCATATTTTAAAATTATGGGAGAGGGTAATTGAACATAGGTTAAGACGCATCACAAACAGAGTATTTTGGTTCCCATTTTTAAGAATAAAGGGGATGCACAAGAGTGTGCAAATTATAGTAATTAAGTTGATGTGTCATACTTTAATATTATGGGAGAGGGGTAATTAACATAGGTTAAGACGTATTTTAAGTTGATGTGTCATACTTTAAAATTATGGGAGAGGGTAATTGAACATAGGTTAAGACGCGTTTTCTCATAATCAATTTTGGATTTATGCCGGGGGTCTACTATGTATGCTGTACATGTTATTTATTTCTCATAATCAATTTAGATTTATGTCGGGCAGGTCTACTATGGAAGCTATACATTTATTGAGAGGCTTGATGGAGAAGTTCAGAGATAATAAGGAGAATCTACATTTGATTTTTATTGATTTAAAAAAAACTTACGGAGAAGTTCAGAGATAATAAGGATAATCTACATTTGATTTTTATTGATTTAGAAAAAGCTTATAATTTGGATTTATGCCGAGCAGGTCTACTATGGAAGCTATACATTTATTGAGAGGTTTGATGGACGATTTATGCCGGGGGGTCTACTATGTATGCTGTACATGTTATTTATTTCTCATAATCAATTTAGATTTATGTCGGGCAGGTCTACTATGGAAGCTATACATTTATTGAGAGGCTTGATGGAGAAGTTCAGAGATAATAAGGAGAATCTACATTTGATTTTTATTGATTTAAAAAAAACTTACGATGGAGAAGTTTAGAGATAATAAGGAGAATCTACATTTGATTTTTATTGATTTAGAAAAAGCATACGATAAGGTGAGATATCCTTTGGAGAGTTCTCGAGAAGAAATGTGTTGATATGACTTATATTCAAGTAATTAAAGATATGTATACTAGAGCTATTACTTGTGTTCAAACTGAAGGAGGATTGACAAAATATTTTCCTATTTTTGTTGGATTACATGAGGGATCGGCTTTAAGCCCATATGTTTTTTCTTTAGTTATGGATGGTCTTACTGGACATCTACAGGAGGATGTACCTTGGTGTATGCTTTTTGTTGATGATATTCTTCTTATGGATAAAACGAGAGAAAAAGCCCAACAAAAACTTGAATTATGGAGGTTTACATTGGAGTCTAAAGGCCTTCATTTAAGTATAACTAAAACTGAATACATGGAATGTAATTTTAGTAGTAATAGTTCTAGTGACAGAAGTGTGATCAAATTATTAAAAGGTGTGAATGATATTTTGGGTCCGTTGTCCAAAGCGATGGTGATATAGATGGGGATGTTAATAGTAGAATTTTAGCTCTAGAGAAGTGTGACTTTGGGTGATCAAATTATTAAAAGGTGTGAATGGTAGTAATAGCTCTAGTGACAGAAGTGTGACTTTGGGTGATCAAATTATTAAAAGGTGTGGACGATTTAGATATCTTAGCGGTTCAGAAGCGTGACTTTGGGTGATCAAATTATTAAAAGGTGTGAACGATTTAGATATCTTGGGTCCGTTGTCCAAAGCGATGGTGATATAGATGGGGATGTTAATAGTAGAATTCAAGTTGGTTGGTTGAAGTTGAGGAATTGGTGATTATAGATGGGGATGCTATTAGTAGAATTCAAGTTGGTTGGTTGAAGTGGAGGAATGCTTCGGGCCATAGATGGGGATGTTAATAATAGAATTCAAGTTGGTTGGTTGAAGTGGAGGAATGCTTCGGGTAAAAGTTGTGAATGATTTAGATATCTTGGGTATGTTGTTCAAAGCGATGGTGATATAGATGGGAGATGTTAATAGTAAAATTCAAGTTGGTTGGTTGAAGTGGAGGAATGCTTCGGGCCTTTTGTGTGATACAGTAGAGAATTCAAGTTGGTTGGTTGAAGTGGAGGAATGCTTCGGGCCTTTTATGTGATAGAAAAGTACTAAAGTTGGTTGGTTGAAGTGGAGGAATGCTTCGGGCCTTTTGTGTGATAGAAAAGTATCGCTTTTGGTTGAAGTGGAGGAATGCTTCGGGCCTTTTGTGTGATAAAAAAGTACCGCTAAGACTGAAAGAAAAATTTTATAAGATGGTGGTGAGACCTGCAATGCTCTGTGGCACTGAATGTTGGCCTTTAAAAGAGAAGCATAATAATAAGTTAAGTTTTGCCGAGATGAGAATGATCGTTGGCCTTTAAAAGAGAAGCATAATAATAAGTTAAGTGTTGCCGAGATGAGAATGATTAGTATGAATGTGGGCCTTTAAAAGAGAAGCATAATAATAAGTTAAGTGTTGCCGAGATGAGATGATTAGGTGGGAGGGGAGAAGCATAATAATAAGTTAAGTGTTGCTGAGATGAGAATGATTAGGTGGATGAGTGGCTGCAAACTTAGAGACAAAATGCGAAATGAATATATTTGTGATAGGGTTGGTGTAGCTCCTGTGATAGAAAGTTAAGTGTTGCTCAGATGAGAATGATTAGGTGGATGAGTGGCTTTACACTTAGAGACAAAAAAAATGAATATATTCGTGATAGGGTTGGTCCTGTGACGGACAAAATTAGAGAAAGTCTTCTTAGATGGTTTGGTCACATTAATGAATATATTCGTGATAGGGTTGGTGTAGCTCCTGTGACAGACAAAATTAGAGAAAGTCGTGAATATATTCGTGATAGGGTTGGTGTAGCTCCTGTGACGGACAAAATTAGAGAAAGTCGTCTCAGAAAGTGTTGCCGAGATGAGAATGATTAGGTGGATGAGTGGCTTTACACATAGAGACAGAATGCGAAATGAATATATTTGTGATAGGGTTGGTGTAGCTCCTGTGACGGACAAAATTAGAGAAAGTCGTCTTAGATGGTTTAGTCTAGGGTTGGTGTAGCTCCTGTGACAGACAAAATTAGAGAAAGTCGTCTTAGATGGTTTGGTCTTAGGGTTGGGTAGCTCCTGTGACAGACAAAATTAGAGAAAGTCGTCTTAGATGGTTTGGTCACATTAAACGTCGACCATTTTATGACGGACAAAATTAGAGAAAGTCATCTTAGATGGTTTGGTCACATTAAACGTCGACCATCTTGACGTTTACACTTAGAGACAAAATGCGAAATGAATATATTCGTGATAGGGTTGGCGTAGCTCCTGTTACGGATCAAAATTAGAGAGAAAGTCGTCTTAGATGGTTTGGTCACATTAAACGTCGACCATCTGATGATCCGATTAGGAGGCTAGATGTTTTAGATTCGAATTGTGTTAAGAAAGGCAGAGGTAGACCTAAAAAGACTTTGGCTTATTGTATAAAAAATGATCTTAATTTATTAGAACTAAATGAAAATATGACACTAAACATGACTCAATGGAGAAAAATCTTATTGTATAAAAAATGATCTTAATTTATTAGAACTAAATGAAAATATGACACTAAATAGATATTGTATTAAAAATGATCTTAATTTACTAGAATTAAATGAAAATATGACACTAAATAGGACTCATTGTATTAAAAATGATCTTAATTTACTAGAACTAAATGAAAATATGACACTAAATAGGACGCTATTAAAAATGATCTTAATTTATTAGAACTAAATGAAAATATGACACTAAATAGGATGCAATATTAAAAATGATCTTAATTTACTAGAACTAAATGAAAATATGACACTAAATAGGACGCAATGGTGATGATTTTAATTTACTAGAACTAAATGAAAATATGACACTAAATAGGACGCAATGGAGAAAAAGAATTCATGTAACCGACCCCACATAATAGGATTAAGGCTTTGTTGTTGTTGTTGTTGTTGTTGTTGGCATCCACATAAGCAACCCAAAGCACCCACCAATTGTCCCTGATGGCCTCTCCTTCCCCCTCTATTTAAACCCACCCTCCATGGCGAAACAAAGAAAGCTTCAAATTCTTTCGAAAAACTCTGTAAAATTGCTTTCAGAGCTTCTTCAAGATCTCTTGAGTTCAACCCAACCATCCTTAAGCCCTCAAGCCCACTGCTCGAGCTCAACTTTAGAGCTCAAATTCAAGCCCGAATTAGGAAACCCCCCAAAACTCCACAAAACTCAAATTAATTGCACCCACACCATCCCCACAGTGAGAGAAGAAGATCCCCCACAAAAGCCCTATCACCGGAGCACCCTAAGGTGGACTTTGATCGAACCCCCAAATCGGCCTTGGTTGAATTTGAGTCGAGGCATTTCACCATTGCTTGAGGCTTCATCTAGGAGCTCTTTAGACCCAAGGCGAGCTTTTGGAAGCACCAAATCGAGGTCACACCTCTTGGTCAAAGGTATTGAACCATAACCCTAAACCGAGCTTCATTTAATTTTCCATGCTTATAGACTTGATTTAAGGCTTGATCAACCGTATAGATATGTTCTCCTAGTTAAGACGAGTCTATATGAATAAACCGCACTTAATTTAGTGAAGAATCGAGAGAGATATTAAGATTTTAAGTTGAACGGCTCGCGGGTTCAGTCCATTGGGGACGATGATGAAGGATCGTCCGATCGAGTGTGTATTGAAAGGAGGGCTCTGATTGCGTCGAACGGATGAATGGTTCGAAAAGGTGGGCTGACTCAGCTGACGACACCCAATCCCGTGACAAAATGCGTCTGTTCGATGCATACGAGGATCCAGTCAGCGCCGCGTCACTTAAGTAGAAAAATAGTATTTTATTTGAATTATTTAATGACCACAACTTCAAAAATTTACATCTGGGTGTAGAAAAATCACAAAAATAAAATAAAAATACCCTCTTGCTAAGTGAATAGAGGAGAACAATGTGAAAATATTTTCATGTCCATTTGACGCATGTATAATTTTTAATTAATTAAATGGTGTTTTTCCTATTTTGATTCTCTATTTGTATAGACATTTTACCATGACATGATTTTTGGTGTTTTGATTCTCTCTATCATGAGGCATCTTTCCTGATTTTTCCAAGGTCAGGGGAGATCTATAGACAGAGATCTCCATTTTTCAAGTGTATCATGCTTTTTTTTGGTAAAATAATTATAAAAATTAAAATACTCATCACAAAAATAAAAAAGTTATTTTGGTAGGTTCACTTTGGTTATAGGATCCTAGGAAAAATGTAAACTTGGTTTAACTCATTAAAAATAATCCTAATTGTCACCAAACCTAAAAAATAAAATAAAATTGATTTGGAGTAGTTATAAATTTAATGACATGAAAATCATTCTCCACTATAATTTAATATTATAGGAGCTTCCCATAAAAATTTCAAGTTAGTTGGAGTTAATTTGACCACTCAAATGAATTAATCAAGTGAAAACATATTTTTGGCATTAAAATAATTATAATAATTAAAATAAAACTAAAAAAATTATCAAATTGGTCTTGGGAGCTCCTTATGACTAGAGAAACCTAAGAAAAATAAAATTGTAATTAAAATAAATACTTCATTTTTGAGCTATTTTTGGGTATTTAAATAATTAAATATTAATTACAAATTATAAAAAATTAAAAATTGTGAAAATACACTAAAATGTTGCATTTGATTTATGATCACCTATAACCAATTAAAATAATTTTCCTAATTTTCCAAGTCAAGATATTAATTTCTAAAGGCTTAAAATGAATTTTCTTTATTTTTTCAATAAAATAATTCCAATAATTAAAATATAATTCACAAAAAAAAAATGAAATTTGTTTCTTTGAGTTCACTGAACTTAGAGAGATTTAATAAAAATATAAAAATTAACTTTCTACTTAAGCAATATTTTATATTTAATTAATGCTAAAAAAATACAAATAAATCTATAATTAAATTAAACCTCTAAAAAATATGAAAATTGGTCCAAGTGGTCCTCTGACCCTGATGAACCTCCAATAATTTTCTTAAGGACAGATGTTTTGTTTTGATTGAGTTATTATATTTTGATTGAAAAATCCTTATTTTGTATTAAAAATAATTATAAAATTAAATAAATTCAGAAAAATCACATTTTCTCCTCTAATATTTTAATTAACCCATGACTTGGGTAATTTAAAATTTTCAAGTCATTTGAGTTTAATTTAATGAATTATAGGGTATTAGGGCCTTAGGGACAAAATGGTAATTTTGGAATTTAAGGCTTAACCAAAAGACTAAATGGGCAACAAATAGCCTTAATTAATATGTTTTGATGATTGGAATATGAAAGGGATAATGGTAGTAACCAACCTCACTTTGGTCTTGTAAATGTTAAATTTGTAATTTCCTTAAAATTAATGAAATTTGGAAGAATATTTAAATAAAAAAAGATATTAAGGTGAGGGGTTTGATTTTTGGAAGATCATAGCTCACTGATTTTAAGCCCCAATTAATGATTTTGAAATGACTTAAAATTCATGATAAGGATTAAAGGTATAAATATTTAAATCTTTTTTTCTAAAATTACAAATCTACCCATTAAGCTTTTAAGGGCTTGATAGTGAACTAGACTGTTGACCTCACTTTTGGTTGAGGTCTAGAAACTTCTTTAGTAGCCTAGGTCTAGCCATAGGACTTTCCTATTGACTAGTATTAGAAAATTAGAAGAGGTACCCCACCATTAGAAATTCAAAACTTTTTTTTTTACTCAACTTGAAATTTCACATATTGATCTTAACCTCTAGCATTTAGTAGATAAGATCATTATAAGAGAATTCAAGAAGAATCCCTATAGGATTACTTGGCTTTAGGGTCGATCCTGGGTGTTGACTTGGAACTAGGGTACACCATATCTTCACAATACATTAATCCATGGTTCATNTTTGACCCAAACTTAGCCCAACATGCTTAAAATGGGTCAAAAATAAAAAATCCACCAAATTAATTAACCAATTGACCTCAAAATGACTTTCATTCTTCATAAAAGTTGTTCCTTAT
>JXCR01046593.1:145989-156738 GCA_002079205.1 Phalaenopsis hybrid cultivar | reverse complement strand
CCAATACTGGTTTAATGATTTGATCCGAGCTTGATTTGACTCAGATTAGACTGACTTTCATATCATTAGGTCCGTCTCATCGAGCCGATCAGTTTGATTATAAGTTTGCTGAAATCAGAGTTCCGGATGACTCTTAATCAAAGTTTAAATGTATCTTGTTCAAAAAATTGCATCGAGATTCGTGCCAGATGATGAAAATTTGTTGTTGGCGTATCAGTTGCCCCCTATTTTCGGGCGATTCTAATTTCTTCGNATATCTTAGATCAAAGTAGAGAGGCGAGAATAGTATGTTATGCATAATCTGCAATCATGGAAGAAGCAGGTGGACCAGCCATTGATTGCAGATTAGCAAACAAAGGGCAAGCNATATCTTAGATCAAAGTAGAGAGGCGAGAATAGTATGTTATGCATAATCTGCAATCATGGAAGAAGCAGGTGAACCAGCCATTGATTGCAGATTAGCAAACAAAGGGCAAGAAAAACCAACCTCTTGCTTGGACAACCTGCGAAATGATTCCGACGAGGAGGAAATAGATGAGTTCTCAGGTTCTGCTGAGGACGGCTCGAGCGGGCGGATCTCGATGACATCCACGTCCCAAAGCAACCAATCGTGGTGGCGGTGCGGAATGTCGTGGGTGACGGAGTTTCTCCACGGCGGCAGACCTCCATTAGCGCGGAGGTAATTCCCGTATCGCGTCTTGAGCTTAACCTGCATTCCATCTCGGATAGGCTCCCATTCCACCGATGAATCGAGTCGACGGGGAAGGGTCTGCAGGACCTTGCTTCCAGTCATTCCGAGAAGAAAGGGCTCACTAGAGGCGGTGAGGTACTTGCCATAGCAGCTATTGAGACGGATTACAGGGAAACCCTCCACAAACTCCACCGTCCACCGCGCTCGCCGCGTCGAACCATTGCGTTCCTGGCACACGTGCTCCTGGTCCTCATCTGCAAGGAGGTATTTGTCGTGGTGGCTTCGCAGCCGAACGGACTTCGCACGCTGGAATAGCTCCATCGATCCTAAAGATACATCCGCCGATCGATCTCAGGCGACGTTACGGTGACATCGATTTAGGTGAGGCGATTACAGAGGAATTTTCGAGTTATCCAGTATTGAAATTGAATAAAAAATTAGGGTTACGGGGAGGCAACGATTTTATGCTGGGGAGACTCCCCAGATACAAAAATCTTCCTATTGTTATTATAATACTAAATATTAAATTGTCGTCCCTTGTAGGGCTGTCAAAAAAGCTCGTTGTTCGCGAACAGTTCGTGTTCGGTTCGTCAATGAGTTTGTGTTCGATTTGCTTGATAAGTAGACGAGACGAACATGAACAATTTTTTTTTCGTTCGGTTAGTTAAACGAACCAAACNAGTCATTCCGAGAAGAAAGGGCTCACTAGAGGCGGTGAGGTACTTGCCATAGCAGCTATTGAGACGGATTACGGGGAAACCCTCCACAAACTCCACCGTCCACCGCGCTCGGCGCGTCGAGCCATTACGTTCCTGGCACACGTGCTCCTGATCCTCATCTGCAAGGAGGTATTTGTCGTGGTGGCTTCGCAGCCGAACGGACTTCGCACGCTGGAATAGCTCCATCGATCCTAAAGATTCATCCGCCGATCGATCTCAGGCGACGTTACGGTGACATCGATTTAGGTGAGCGATTACGGAGGAATTTTCGAGTTATCCAGTATTGAAGTTGAATAAAAAATTAGGGTTACGGGGAGGCGACGATTTTATGCAGGAGCGACTTCCCCGATACAAAAATCTTCCTATTGTTATTATAATACTAAATATTAAATTGTCGTCCCGTGGCGACTTTGTTGTTTCTTACATTAAATTTTAAAATTGGCTTGGTCGTCTATAAAACTAAAATTTGTTTTCTAGCCTGTCATAATTAAATCATTAAAATTCAACTAAACAAGCTGATAATATACTAATTAAATAATAATAATAAAATAATATATTAGAAATAAGTAGAGAAAATTTAAGCTTAAAAGAAACCGAGGATTAATTTATATATCTATAATATAAATTTATATTTATTTATGTAGCATTAAAATTTTAATATAATATAAAAACATATCCCCAGCATATATTTTTTAAAGTAAAACAAAATACGACGTATTTATTTTTCACATGATTTTGACAAAATATAAAAGTTTAAGTGAAATTATATAAATATATGAAAGTTATGTGATATTTACTTAAATTCCTCTTTAAATTCGACATTTATTTCATGTTTGCACATTCTCCTTTTTTTTGTGAGTAGAGCTGTCAAAAAGGCTTGTTCTTCACGAACAGTCGGTTCAATAAGTAGTTCACGTTCGATTCGTTCTTTAAACAAATAAATCAAACATGAATAAGTTTTTTTAATTAGAATTACAAAGGAGCAAAAGACAAACAAGTTGTTTTTTAATTGTGTTTTGTTTGCTTCAGTTCGAAATAAATAAATAATTTAAAATTAATATAATTATAAAACTTTAAGTAAAATTTTATGATATAATTAATAGGAAAAATTAAAATAAAAAATTATTAAATTATTATAAAAAAAGTTTAATTCTAAATTATCTCAAATTGATCTCTACTTTTTTTTTTTATAATTTTTTTTAAATAATTATATTTATTATTTTTAAAATTTTTTAACTCATTTTTAATTGAATACAACCAAATCAAACAATTCAAACAATACTAACAATTTGAGATATTCAAATTAAGTTCAAATAAATTGAACCAAACAAGAACAGTCATTTCATGAATAATTTCGAACACGAGCTTATTTCAAACATATTTAGTTTCAAACTATTCAAACACAAACAGAAGCTCTGTTCGCTTATGTCTGGTTCGTTTACACCTTTATTTGGTAGAATGAGAATAAAATATGCTGCCAATTACATGTTTCTAATGATAAAATAAAATATAGAAAATATTTATGAGTTTTTCTCTTTCCTTCGAAAAATACTATTTTGCCCATTTTTTTCCCCTGAGTAAAAATTCAAGAATATAAATGCATGACTCTGCTTATAATCATTTTAATAATATATCAATTCAATTTGATAGTGAATAAATAGCAATATAATAGTATACATAAATTAATATGAAAAACAAGCTACAGAATAAGCAATATTCAAATACAGTGAGTGATACATAATAACTAATAGACATAAATGCAAGCTGCAACATGTAAAACATAAAAAATAAAACAAAATAAATAAAATATACTGACAACCTGAATTAAGTTAAGTATTACATTAATTTATTTTTAGTGGCTATTTTATTTTATTTGTATTATAAGCAGTTAGTTATAGAAAATTTTGATTATCACCATACGACTATATTCATGCCTGATTAATTCCAAGCCCCAAATGAGATAGTCACACCTAACATATCAAAACCTAGACTATATTACACGAGAAATATTTGCGTACGTAAGATGTACGTAGAGTTGCGTACATATTAGGTTATTCGAAGGGTACATGTAGGTTACACTTAGGTTATACCCCTTGTAATTTTTACTGTAACTCAAGTGTAACCTATTTGTACCATCTGAATAATCTAATATATACGCAACTCTGCGTACGTTTTACGTACGCAAATATTTCTTATATTACACACTTGTCACAACTTGCCCTTTTGGCTTGGAAGAATACGACGACCCAAAACTACGAGGCGAGTTCATAAAATTAGTTAATCCAGCATAAACTTGTCTACAACAGTAAATAATCGCAAAAAAAAATAAAAAATTTTTGAGAATCCAAAGATTCATGAAATCCAAATAATTTTTCAATAAAAAATTTCATTTATATCTAATTATTGCAACAATTCTTCTAAAAAATATATAAACTGCCAAACAAAAGACTATATAAATATTTTATCATGAGCATGATGTTATGACAAATTTCATAATCAATATAATTAAAATTGGTCACCAATCAATAAAAAGTTAAGACTTGTACGAACAAAATTATTTCAAATAAATTAAAACAATGCACGCAAACACAGAACAAATCATGCAGCATGTATAACCTAAAGAAGTTTAAAATTTAGAGGCAGCAACAGAATTCACCAACAAATTGTGCATTAACTCAGTAAAAATATGATTTTATTTTAATAAGAGAATTGTTGAGATATAAATTTAGGAAACAGGAGCTAGCAGAAATGTGATTGTGGACTAATGAGAGAATGATAATACGAGACTTTGGCAGCGTTTGGATGGAGATATGAGTCACTCGACAGTTGTCCCGGATGAAGACAGAGGAAACAACAAAAAAATGCAGGGCACTGATTTCAAGGAGGTTCATCATCTATACCTGAACAAATTGCAGACAAACCACTTGCAAAAGGAATAAGATATAATATTCCATAGAGTAGAAATCAGATATTAAAATCTTCAAAATACTAAAAAAAAAATAAAAGTTTCCTAAACGAGACTATAACAACATATAAATAGTTTATTGATAAAAGATATAGTAATTAGAAATAGAAAAATAGGAAATAAATAAATAAAGAAAAAAAATGATAAAAATTGATGTCAGCAGCCTTGTTCAGCATTCGCGATCGTGGGGCTTTTAGCGATCCTACGGAACCGCAGGATTGCGGGAGTTCCAGCACTGTGTTACTCATGGGATTCTCGTGATCAAATTGCAGGATCTCCGATCTATGAATTTGTGGGATGCTCCTGCGCTATTCTCCCCGGCTATGAGACATTTATTCTTCTCTAGAATGACATGGATCCCATTATCAGTTGTCCTTTCCCATAAAGCACCTAAAAATATTTTCAAAACTACAATTCACCACGTCTATCTAATTATCTGTCGTAGACGCACTGTTGGAGTGAGATAAAGTTTTATGCCTAACTTAGACAATAAAATCCTCCAAACAAGACTAATGAATTTCGCATCTATGTCTGAAGTAATACTCTTGCGTATATCATGAAGACGAACTACCTCCTTGTAGTTTAAGCTTCAATATGTTATATGTTTGTTGTTTTGCGGCAAGGAACAAAATGTGCTATCTTAGGGAAATGGTCTACTTCAATTATGATAAGATCATTGTCTTGTTGTGTTTGAGGCAAGTACACTCCAAAATATATGATTAAGTTTGTCCAAGGCAACACTGAAACACAGATGTAATCATTTTGGCACAATTAGAGCTAGAGCTGCACCTGGGCTAGTACTCTCACGAACCAAGCCTATACCCATCAAGTGTATAATATGTTTTTGCAACTTCTTATACTCGGATGGTCGCATCACATAGGTGAGCAGGTTTGGTAGAAAAAATCTTTTAATGAGATCAATGGCATGTTGAATCTCTCTCGGTGAAAGCCACCCAAAAGGTGAACTGTCAATCATAACATACATCTCTCGCAACAAGGTTGGGCTCCTTGGACTCACTACCTTCTAGGAGAACCAATGTAGTCCTACTAGTGTGTCTTTCATGGGTTCTTTTTGAAGAATCCATCAAATTACTAGCATCTTTCCCTCATCGACTAGAAGAGAATACTCCTCCCTGGCATCTTCATTCTTTCCCTTGTCACTGCCCATTTCTTCGATTGTCCGTTGCTCAGTAAATAAGATCATTCTCTTGCTTAAGCAATATGATGCAATGTGCCTAAAATAATGATATTTAAAATACTTCCTAATTGGGACAAATTTGAGAGTATTGTTGAGCTCCAACTTTCTCCAGTCTTNGAAAGGCCAAGGACTTAGAAAAGAAGTGAGTTCCACTGGCGGTGCATGTGTAAGATTGGAGTGTAGTTGACAATTCTTGCATTTTTGCACAAACTCTAATGCATCTTGCTTGATCGTGGGCCAGTAGAAGCCTTGCCTCATTATCTTAAGAGCAAGTGCTCTGCCACCAAGATGCTCCCCGCATATTCCGGAATGAACTTCTCGTAGAGCATAATCAGCTTCAGATGGAAGAAGACACTTGAGATATGGACCTACAAATGTCTTCTTATACAGTTCATCCCCTATAAGGATGAAGTTGCCCGCCATGCGTCGAATGTGAATTGATGTCGTAGCATCCTCTGACAGTTTTCCGTCTTGGAGGAAAGAGATGATGGGATCCATCCAAGATGACTCACTTGGGTCATTTATAGACAGTATCTCCCATGGGCCAGGGATGCTAGGAAAATGTATCTCTTCAATATACCTTCTTTTATAGAGATCTCCAGTTGTTGAAGTTGCAAGCTTGGAGAGGGCATCAGCTCGGGTGTTATGCTCCCGAAGTATATGAACGAGTTGACATGTCTCAATTTGGGCGAGAAGTGTTCTTACCAGACTGAGATATTGCACCAGTTGTGAGTTATGAGCGTCAAATTCTCCTTCCACTTGGGATGCAACGAGTTGAGAATCAGTGTAGATAATCATATTTCGTACTTCACAGTTGATGGCAAGCTTTAATCCGGCGACAAGCGCTTCATATTCAGCAACATTATTGGTGGCCGGGAATTTCAAACGAAGCCCGTACTCCAAAATGTCTTTCTTTGGGGAGATGAGTAGTATTCCTGCACCAGCTCCTGAGTTTCCAGATGCTCCGTCTACATATAGTGTCCACTGAGGTGGCTGTGGAAGAGAAGAGGGTGGTTCATCAGCGGTAGGCACTGTACATTCTACCACAAAGTCGGCCAACACCTGTGATTTGATGTTTGGTCGCGGTAAATAGTGGATGTCAAATTCTCCCAACTCTACTGACCATTTAACTAATCTTCCTGATGCTTCTGGTTTTTGTAGGATAGCCTTCAAAGGGAGTTGCGTGTAAACGCCAATAGTGTGAGCCTGAAAGTACGGACGAAGTCTCCTTGCTGAGAATATCAGGGCTAGTGCAGTCTTGTCCGCCATCGGATAGCGACTTTCTGTATCAGAGAGAACTTTACTGACGTAATATACTGGTTTCTCGATTGTGTTTTCTATTCTGACTAGGACAGAGCTTATTGCATGAGGTGAAATAGCCAAATAGATAAATAACATTTCCCCTTGGATGGGTTTTGAGAGAAGGGGCGGAGAAGCCAGATATGTCTTAAGTTGTTCGAAAGCGATCTGACAGTCATCTGTCCATTGAAAACCAGTGTTCCGTGCTCCTCTTAGTATTTTGAAGAACGGCTGATACTTATCTCCAGAACGAGCTAAGAACCGGGATAGGGCGGCTATACGACCATTCAATCGTTGCACCTCCTTGATGTTCCTTGGAGGCACCATCTCTTTTAATGCCTTGATTTTTTCTGGGTTTGCTTCAATCCCACGATGGGTAACCATAAATCCCAGAAACTTCCCTGATGTGACCCCGAAAGCACATTTAGTCGGGTTAAATCGTAATTCATACTGACGAAAGAGTTGAAAACACTCCTCCAAATAAGAAATGTGTTGGGATGCTTCCAAACTTTTCACTAACATGTCATCAACATAAACCTCCATTGTACACCCGAGAAGGTTTTTGAAAACCTTATTCATGAGTCGTTGATAAGTTGCACCAGCATTTTTTTAACCCGAATGGCATCACCTGATAACAGTATAAGCCCTTATTTGTTTGAAAAGAGGTGGCCTCCTCGTCCATTGGGTTCATCTTTATTTGATTGTATCCTGAGTATGCATCCATAAAGCTTAGCATCTGATGTCCAGACGTGGCATCAACAAGTTGATCTATGCGCGGGAGAGGAAAACTATCCTTCGGACAAGCTTTGTTGAGGTCTGTATAATCGACACACATTCTCCATGAACCATTAGCTTTTTTCACCATGACGACATTGGCCAGCCATGCAGGATGGTGTACTTCCCGTATGAACTTTGCTTCGAGAAGCTTGTTGACTTCTTGTTCAATAGCTTGTAAGCGGTCTGGGGCAAAATTACGCTTCTTCTGGATAACTGGTTTAAAGTTCGGGTCTACCTTTAAAGAGTGCATGATTATTTCTGGATCAACTCCAGACATGTCGGCTGGAGTCCATGCAAAAATGTCTTGGTTTCTTCGGAGAAGATCTACATACTCTGACCTTTTCTCATCGGAGAGTAGGGAACCAAGCTGAACTGTTCTCGAGGGATGTTCGTCAGAGATTGAGATTTGAACCAAGTCTTCTACGGGAGAAGCCCGTTGAGATACATCTTCATCTCGAAGATCGAAGCTCTCAATGCTAAGTGTCATTGACGGGCGTGGCTGAGCTTGTCTGAGGTAGCATGATTGTGCTATCTGTTGATCACCTCGCACGACACCGATCCCTGCAGGGGTTGGAAATTTGATTTTTAAGTGTGTTACAGAAGTCACGACGCCAAAAATTGATTGCAATGGTCTCCCGAAGATAGCATTATACGCCGATTCTGATTTGACAACGATGAATTGGATTGAGTGGGTTATCTGTCGAGGAAAATCTCCTAAGACAACTGGAAGATTTATTGTACCCTCGACCCTCACTGGTCGATTATCAAAACCATATAATGGTCCGGATGCAGGTTGAAGTATTTCCCTTGTTAATCCCAAACTGAGGAAAGTTGAATAGAATAAGACATCGACAGAGCTCCCATTGTCGATCAAGATCCTCTTTACGTTATAGCAGGGCTCACCAATTCCTGCACTAATGACAAGAGGATCTTGGTGGGGGACTCGCACTCCTTCCAAATCAGAATCATCAAAAGTTATAGGCTCGAGGCGTAATTTCTTCTGCATTGGTTCGCCAGGTACAGTGACAAGGACTTGATCAATCGGCGATGGGCCTCCAGCAATTGTTTGAATTTCTCCTACGACTGGGTGACCCCCATGTTGCTGTCTTGGTGTATGTTGCCCCCCAGTAGGAGCATTATCGATACCAGCTGGTTTGTTTTGTACAAATCGACCGAGATATCCCTGTTTAATTAATCTTTCAATTTCTTCCTTGAGCTGCTTACATGCTTCAGTGGAGTGGCCACGACTTCGATGAAAATGACAGTACTGTTCCTGATTCCCTGAGTTAGGTTTTAGGGCATGAGGCCACTTAACAGCTTGCTCATCTTTGATAGCCATTAAGATGTTAGCACGTGATGTGTTGAGTGGTGTATACTCTTTCTTGGGTCGATATTCAGTTCGTTGGCCTGCAGGTTGAGGGAGAATGTCGCGATTCCTCTGTTGTTCAAACTTTCTCCGTTGCGAAGATTGATTATTATCTCCAGTGTTACCTTTGCGCTTTCCCCCAAATTTCTCAAATTGTTCCTTATGTGCATTGATGGCCTCGTCTGCAGTGATTTGAGCCTCAACACGGTGGACAAGGTCGGCATAAGAACGAACTGTCTCCCGCATCAGTGATGAGTAGAAGGGTCCTGGGCGAAGTCCCCCAAGGAAAACCCCCCTAAGTAACTCTGGATCTACTCCTGGAATTTGACGGGCTTCAGTAGAAAACCTGCGGAAGTAGTCTTTGAGTGACTCTCCTTCATTTTGACGAATTCCCGAGAGATGGGATGAATCCTTGATGATCCTTCGATTTGCGATGAACTGCTCCGCGAAAAGTTTGGCAAGCTCATTAAAGGTGTTTATAGTGCCCCCTGGTAGAGAGTAAAACCAAGTTCGAGCTTGTCCTTTAAGAGTAGCCGGAAACACTTGACACAAAAGCGCATCAGAAGCACGTTGAATGTGCATGATAGTTCGATAATGATCAATATGCTCGTAAGGGTCAGTTGTCCCTTCATATGTATCGATGCTCGGAAGCTTAAAGCCTGTTGGGATGGGGTGTTGGAGGACCGCATTCGCTAAGGGAGAAGATTCATGGATGTTACGGTGAGCGTAGAATCGATCCTTTTTCTCTAAGGGGAACTCTTCCCGGACGAGGCGTCGTAGTTCATTGTGAATGAAATTATCTGGAATGACGGGAAGATGTGGCGATGTCGGGTGAGCTGCACGAGATGGATGAGTGGAGCTTGCTGTATCTCGGAGTTCAACATCACGACCTGACAGGGGATGTGTTCCTTCCTGAGGAGGCGGGCCGACATGAGTTCCTCCCAGCGGTATGTTTCTCGTACGTCGCGGAGTTAATGGTAAATAAATTTCATCCAATGGTGTTGGCAGCGGCTGTTGAGCCCCGCGANACTTATACAATATTTTGATGCTTTAAATTTATATATGAAAATATATATTTCAATTTTTTTAGTGAAAATAATATTATTTTTAATGTGATATTAAAAAGTTGACTATATATATATTGATGCGTGCTAGAAAATTCGCGGCGGTAGAGTAATGGATTATCGTCTTAGCGTTGCACGAAAATTCAGCACACACTTAGATGAAAATGAATCAAACTGTAATAACACCAGAAGTTTTTAGTGGAAAACTCGTAAAAAGGGAAAAACCACGGGGCCTGGCCCAGTTATAAAAATCCACTATAAGATGATTATTACAGATACCCCTTGTCCCACAGGCGGGAAAGGGTTACTAGATTTCCACGTTATAACGTTGACTGATTACTTCTAGTAATTGGTGGTTGACGGAGGTCAGCGGTGATCGGCGGCGTTCCACGGTGGTCGGCGGTGGTCGACGGTCAGTGGTGGTCGACGGCGATCGACGATGACGGGATGATCTTGGACTTGAGCACCTTCTCAAACCCTCAAGTTCTCCCTTAANATTACAGATACCCCTTGTCCCACAGGCGGGAAAGGGTTACTAGATTTCCACGTTATAACGTTGACTGATTACTTCTAGTAATTGGTGGTTGACGGAGGTCAGCGGTGATCGGCGGCGTTCCACGGTGGTCGGCGGTGGTCGACGGTCAGTGGTGGTCGACGGCGATCGACGATG